>JAVFBZ010155498.1:2693-39395 GCA_032466195.1 Katharina tunicata
ATAGAAAACGTGGATGTTATGAAACAATTAATAGCAAGCCGATAAAACAGCGTCTGTGTTAACCTACATCAATCTATACTAGATGACAAACTATGTAATAAAAGTGTCCCTGGTGATACAAACGAGTTTGCACTTTGGTCGTCATAAAATTGTATTTTATAACCCAAAAATTTATTTCAACGGATATTTTCCAATGGGACCGTCCCTTTTAAGGGTTACTGGGTGGAAATTGTTACAACTTAAGATGAATGCTAACATAAACGCTAAAATTGGCTTTAAAAATGACTATAGCTAGATTTGAGATAGAAAACGTGGATGTTATGAAACAATTAATAGCAAGCCGATAAAACAGCGTCTGTGTTAACCTACATCAATCTATGCTAGATGACAAATTGTGTAATAAAAGTGTCCCTGGTGATACAAACGAGTTTGCACTTTGGTCGTCATAAAATTGTTGGAACAAATGGCACAGAACTATTGTTATACACCGAAACTGGAACTATAGGCAAGCAATTAATCTAGCAAACAGTTTGTCGAGAATTGATTGCTATTAGCAGCGCAATATAGAAATATAGAAAAGTGTAACACCTGGTGTTATATTAACACAATTTATTATAACTAATTAATTATTTCCGTTAATAATGTTTACATATATGCACATGGTGTCATTTGGCATTTGGTTAAAGAAATAAACACCACTAACAACCAGATATATTACCAAAGATATATCATTACTACATGTATATATATAATACACACCTTTCTACTCACGTTCATCCATACCTGACTGTTAATATATGTATTACATGAACTTAGCTAAGTAATTTTCTTCAACAATAGTCCTACGCTGGGGCAAATTCCAACCAATCAATCGTTATGTTTTATTTTGTAATTTTTCAAATTATCTTCAGCTGTGGGTTATAACGTTGTGATTTTAATCGGATGCGTCCCATCCAAACACCCGCAAAGAGAATATAAATGAAATAACCTTGTATTTTACAACGAACATCAATAAAACAAACAAATACAGATAGCCTGGTGTTACTAGTATAATTATTGCGATATATGTGGTTACCGCAGCCTACACTTCCTTGAAACACTATATATCATAAGTTTGCTTTTCTCAACCGGTAAACGAGATATTTCTTTATGTCATTGCATTTTTTACCATTTAAAGTTCTAGGCAGCGTGAAAACAATTAGATAATCTAATGTTTACCCGATAAAGTTAAAAGCATATTAACTCTAGGCAACGTGTAGCGTGTCCTGAGCCGGAAGTATAACACAATTACTCTGGTAAAGGTGTTGTGTTTCAGCATTTTAATTGGGCCCCTTTATCAGCACATGGTACATTAGAAACAACACCTATTTGACATTTAAAACCATTAAATCGCAACGTTTAATGAATAGAGGATAAAAACTCAAGCACAATAAATTAGATCGTATGTCCCCTGGGATATGTTTGCTTTATTTGCTGAAGTGAAACCGAAAGGCAGTACACGGCGTGCTGTGCACAATTTAAAGCACAAAGCGGTTATATGAAAGCAGAAAAATAACATACAAATTAATCACCCATGTACATGTACTGCAAAATATCCCGATATACCAGTTATGGACAATGATATATGAATTCAAGACAAATGAGCCGTCTAGTTCCGGCGAGTTACATAGGAAATGAACAAATTAACAGGTAGACGTCTCTATCAATTTTCACTAATAAAAACTGACGAGTACATCCGGTTACAGAGGAGCTTATTTAAAGCCCAATCAGATATTACGTAATATTTTCTACATTTATAATCAACAAGCAACAGCGAAAAATGATTCCATCATGATGTATTTCTACAAGACATTGGACCTAATTTGAGGGGATGAGGGGACTAACTTTAGAATGTTGATTTTACAGTTCTGTTCTTGTTTAGCTGACGAGTATGGGCAGCTCATCGCGACCCTCAGGTTGTCGACGTTGACAACTCCATATTTTAACTGGAATCTTGAGTTTTTGACTGCGACAACTCAACATTTGAAATATAATCACGAGTTGTTGAGTTACTAGTTTCTTATACTTTTTAAATTTGCTAATGAAATGTTTCATGCTTGTCGTTCACATATGCGCTTTCAAAAAATGTATGATAGCAGAGTCTTAAAGGTTTATTTCGACCATGCTATGGCAGACGAAATGCTTCAATATTCAACATAAAATGTAGTTTGTTAAAAATTACCTTCAAGCTGTTAAAGAAAGACAGGAAACTGGTAGCACTTTTAGGATAAACTTGGTATATTTTGGCATAAGCTTTCGTAAATGTGTAATTTACTTCTTCATATGCATACAAGATAATGTAGATAAAGGCATATATACAGCTACAGATAAAAAAAGAACAATACTCAATGTTGACATGCTGGGCTTGGATTGCAAATGGCACACTTATAGCATGAAGCATGTGATTAAAACGCAAAAAGTTGAACAGTTTTGACTTGAACAATGTGGAGCATCAAAGGAGGGAATCGACATAGTTGTTTTGAATTGTCGAAATAGGTGAAATGATAGATAATACATGATTGTGGTGAAAAAATGAATGAATACAAAAAATAAGTAAACAAATAAAATATAAATAGATATTTATAAGTAAGCAGTTGTAAATATGTTTCGTAAAGTTACATATATATTTTGTGTTAAAAATATACCTGGATGTGTAATCTTTGTTCACAATTGTTGTTAAATTCCGAAATATCTGTTCGATGATTTGAGTTTTTTCGCAAGATTGCTTAAATTCGTATTCTAAACTAGCTAAAATATATTAACTGCAAAAGTAGATTGTATATCAACCTTTGATTTATGGTCACAATAATTCATTGCGTAATTAAAATGGCGGGAAATATGTCCGCTTGCGTGGCACCTACATGTACGTGCTAAAAATAGAGTTACAAACCTACACAATGTAATTATCAGTACCTTTTCACTAAGGTAATTTTTTTCTGGAAAATGTAAACAAAAAAACACATAAATATCTAAACTTTATTTTAGACCTATTTTCCTGCGTTTCGACCGTAGCGGGATATGTACACTGGTTCACCTTGATACATTGTTGGAAATGGGAAACTTAAGTCAACTGTAATTTAAGCTTTTCGATGACGTCTGAACATGGCGGAGTTTTGTCTAAAGTATGTGTAGTGTAAACTGAACGCTTTTCAGAAGGCCAGCCAGTGATTTTACACTGTTCTGCTGTCATTAATTTTTCCTTTACAAGAAAGCAAAGCAAAGTCATATTAAAATCAATCAACTCTTTTAACGCTTTTCGTTTAGACCAGTGAAAGGTGGCCTGCGCGCGGTGGCAATGGTTATATAGAAATGTGTGAAAAGCTTTGTTCCATATCCATTATAACATTACAACCTGGAATGTCTGTGTCTCGTACATGAAAGAAGACTTATGTAAAATGTAATCATCTGAGATTTTTCAAAGAAAAAATACTCTTTTGATTAAGATACAGTTTTTTTGCACCCAAAGGAAAAGGTCAATAGTTGATTAAAATAATGTTCCTACTGATCTAACCCTACCCCGTCTGATCTTAAAACTGATTATTTGGATAGCTTTACGGGGACCTGAAAGTTAAATCAATAATACCAATAATACGCTTTGCATATGCCACCAAATAGTCAAAGAAAACTTCAAATATGCTGTAGATCGATGTTACCCTTTGAAAAATTATAGCAGCATACAACTAAGTGTAATAGTGGATAAAGGAAACACTATGAAAGATATTTAAAATCAGAGAAGGCACAAAAGCCTGATTCATAAAGGGTTTAATGCCCATTGGGGTTATTCCATTACTCAGCTCCACAAAGACTCAAACAAAAGCCTAATCACATAGAAACGTCAATACATTTGTGTCTTCATGCACGTGTTTACGTTCACCAAATCTATGAACGTATGCAAAACAGTTTGGTTAGATTATACTGTTTTGTAATCACGCTACATCAGTTAACTTCTGACTGAGGACTAATCACACCATAAACCAAGTGTTAAGAATAATTTCTGTTTTGTTGTACTATCGCAGCGACGGTATACTTTTGGTGACTATATGAAATAGACAAACTAACAATTTAACTTAACCTTTCTGATATATATTCCTTGGCCATTTCCCTTATGTTTCTCGTAAAAATATGAGTTGAGGCAGATAAAAACTCGATTAAAGGCAACAATTTGGGAATTAAGATGTAAATGAATAAAGTAGCCTAAGTTATACAGTTTTGACATATGCTAATTGTAAGTGACAGCTTTCCCGTCATCTGGCAGTTCGTCCTCTTTTCATACATTTTATCGGGATTAAATAAAAGATAAATATATTAAACAACGTAACTGGTAGTTTTCAAAGCCGTCGGACAAAGAATTTTTGTATGCAGTATAACCACGATATTTATTTGGCCTATCGTAATTGATAACTTATACAATACATATTCAGTTACGCTTTACGTCAGACAAAGGTGGTGCATATAATGTGTTTTGTGAGATGATGTCTTGCTGCAGTATCTTGTCCAGGTTGTCAGCATACCACCATGTATCAATCATCCTTCCTTTTTACATTCATATCCTAGATGATACCCTAGAAGTATAGCTACAAATCTAGGAAATTGAGAAAACTGCTCCACTGGGACTTACGGACATGGCTTAACATGTCTGGAAAGGTGGACTAAACAAGACATGGTGACTTTTAAATCAATCTGAATCCCTGTTACCATCTGATTAGCAACCAAATCTGCCAATTTCCCCCCGGTTCATTATTTCTCCTTTCCGCTCAACGCAACCAGGAAGAGCCAACACACGAAGGGCCATTTTGCTGTGAAGGCTGAATATGTTAGCTGACGCTGAGCTATATCACAACTGCAATATTCACAAAATCATCTCGGACCCTTAAGCATCTGCTATTGGGTTCTTGGTTTGTGCATTCAATACGACCAGAAGTATATTAACCCAAAGTATGAAACTAGCCATTGACACAAATCAACGGCAACGTGGTTTTTCAGAGCCCTTATACGTGCCATGTGACGTAGATGCGTGCCATCTGAGTTTCGTTCGTTTTGCGCAGTTTCCAAATCTTCGAATTAACTGACGAATCATGGGTAAAATCTAACCAGCAAACTGCAAGATGATTGCTTCTTTGCTTTGTGTATTACAATTACTCATGATTTCACATCCAATTCAGAACATCTGACCGACCACAATTTGATCGCTAGAAGTCGCTTCTTCGTCAGTCTGGTTTAGTGAGAGCTTCAATGCCGCTGATATGTGTTTATGTCTCTTTCATACTTCCGGCCAATAGACTTCTGATACGACCTTTTGTCGTATTATCACGGCACTGTCTTTCTTTGGTACACAGATCGAAAATGTTGTTTCGGCTGCTTCCCTAACCGATCATTTTTTTTCTGCACACGTATATCAGAATGAATATAATTCGCATGTACATTAGCTACTCTGCGTGTGTTTTGTTGAGTTTTACCGGAGCTAAAATTAGCTTAAACGGATGGGCAGCTTAAGATTTAACTGTTAATAAATAAGGGGAGTTGCTATTTAGGTTTCCGTTGCAATTAACTAGACTTGTGTAGGATGCAATGCAGCGATGGGAAAAATAGTATGTACAACCGACTATTCAGGTTGACAGTGCAGCCATAGTGGCCTTTTCATGGGGTCATTGGGATTTGGCTCCCCAATCACAGCTGTAAAATTCTGGGAAATCGAGTGTCTGTGCCGTCGTGAAAAGTTAGCCAGTAGCAAATTTACACAGTCTCAAATGGTGAGCATTTTAAATATACACTGCCTGTAAAAAACTATATAGCACGCTTAAAATAAAAATTCACAAGCTTTGTTATATTCTCCAATTTAATAAGGCAGAAGGGATAATACAGTTCTAGCCTTTGCAAGCTATAGGCTAATTCTTTATCAGTTCGTCAAAGAGGGAGGATAGTAATAGAGTTTCAAGTTGGGTGAATTGTTTATGTTTATGCTTATTAAATTCTTGATCATACAGACCATCTGGTCCATTTACAGAGAAAATAAAAAGAATATATTTACAATAAATGAAACCGATACAATTTAAAACATACATAAAATGTTGACATAAACAGCTTAAATTTGTTGAGTATAATAGGTCTTTAAAAGGATGTTGCGACATTGGGCCTTAAAATTGCCTGATGTACCGTAGTTGTGGGTCTTCTATCTCACCGTAGGGTTATCCCTTTCGTACATGTTAAATAAAACGGAATTTAACTCTTTATGTTGACTAAAATTGTAATTAATAATACACTACAATAATTGATATAAATCTAAACACGCACACTAACACCTTGATATGTGCAGCCGTTGTATATGAAATGACAGGTGTTCATGGGTAATAATCCACCATGGACGGGGTTTAATTAACGTAGGTGTTATAGATTCTATCAAAATAGATAATCCACCGTGGACGGGTGGTCTAACGTTGGTGTTAGAGACAGTATCAACATATAACTGGATAACCGGAATGCAGAGGTTTCATCCGCTTAGATGTATGGAAGAGGGTTTGCACGATTTGGCTGTGTACGAGTTGGCCTGCGGACGAGTTAACATGATACACTACCACCGAACATGTAGGTATACTTGCGGAGTTCTGTATACCCCAAGGCATTCCTTGCATATACAACAACCACAGGATTCAAAGTAACAAGGTAATAGACGATTAAATCCGATAAAATGGCACAGAAACTTAGCTCACTCCTTTTCTCGCATATATGATCTCTGTATTCATCTGTCACCCTTTATCCCCTTTGACGTCACCGGAATGGTGTCAGTTGACCGCTATATGCATTTCGATTGGCTAGAGCTCCAAAAGGCTCTAAAACATGGCGCTCGTTTTGCACTTGCTGCAGATCAAACAACCTTGTTTTTTTGTACTGAAATACTTGGTAATTACGCGAGGAAAAAAATAAAAAAAAATTGTGCTGGAAAGAGAAAGAAACAGTCTTTCACATGGTGTGCGTCAATTGCTTGAATTTTCCATCACTTTATGTGATAAAAAAATCGTTGTGTTTCATTTATGTTGAATGCTTTACGTAATTGAATACTATCGTATAACAAATTGAATCTCAAATGAATCAAAATGCCAGTGGCGTGCCTAGTAAAAGCGAATTAGGATTGAGTTTCCTGGGATACTTATAAACATTATATTACACTTTCATTAAATTCATTAACAGTCAAGGTTAAGTTGCAATTAAAACCTTCTGCCAGTTTAGTTCTTTATTATGAACTTGCCTTATTTGTCCATTACACACAAACATGAGAAAATAAAGATATGTCATAAAAGTTTGCAATGCAGGGGGACTGTCGTAAATTGTTGAGGAGTGAATCGTTTTATCTGATAAGAACTACAATGGACGAATCAAACTGTTGATATATAAGCAATCCATTCCGATTTAAGGAAACCCACTTATCGTTTGCAATTTTCTACAAACGCACCTTAAGAGGGGCATATTATGAATAATTGATTGATTGGTGTTTAGCTCAAGGGTATTTCTCCGTTATTAACCTATATAATACATAACGGTGGTGTATTCCAGTAGACAGCTGCTCTTACAACCAATAATGCAAAGTCTTTTCATATTTGGAATGACAATGTTCCTGCAGTGCTAAATTTTTGCAGCATTAATGTAAACCGAAAACAAAGTGACATTTGCCAGAGGTCCATATAATGATTTACATCATGACGACTAAGACATTTTCCATGTAAATTATTAAAACATCCAGATGCCACTTACTGGGTCGTAACAATGGCAAGAGTTTTTATTATATTTCCATTGGCTAAGCCTTAAAATATCCGTTTTAGACGCTTTAAGATGTGGTTCATTTATTATTAATGTTCAATTACATGCTGTAGGAGTCCGCCAATATACGTAACGCCAATGTTAACAGGTGTTTTGGAAATCCTTGAAAAAGTTTTATAGTCTGACAAAGGAATAAATACTCAGCTTTAGTTATAATCATATCACACTGAGTACGAACGGAATTCTTTTAAACCAAGATCAGCGATCACTGATTCATTATTCCCGTGATAGCAGGTATTAATTAGTGCCTAATGCTGCCTGCTTAGCTTCCCAACGTCTCAATTCCATTGTGCCTAACGATACCATTTAGACTGAGATTACGCATCAGCTGAAAGCAATATTACACAATCAGCAGTTATTCGCCCGTCTTTGAGATATGCTATTGTGTCAGGTTAAGCAGGCTTACAGATTGGTATATGGGGATTGAATAGATTTCATGGCTGAATAGTTTGAGACTATAGATCATGTATTACCCCATCGTATTTCGTTATTTTCAACACCCCTCGGTGATATAACACCCTGAGTGGCTGGCTTTTTGGTAAATTAGCCAGCCACGGAAGCCTTTTCCACATTTGAGGCCGAACTAGACAAGACATTAAGTGCCCAGTGTTAACCAAGCATATCCCAATTTCCTTTGACACCAATTACCCATGAGGTGTCTCGCATAAAAGTATACTAGAGTCCACTTTCAGCAAAATACTTATGAATTCCTACCTAGTTGACGGCGGAAATTCACAAAATACAGGTAAACATAATTAATGATTGAATATTAATTATTCAGCAGACAATTGGATGTTTACATAGAATTTGCATGTTTTTCATGTAGTTTGTCAGGGGATGGATGGTATTTTGCCAATAACTACAATTAAATTTTTTTTTAATAGAAATACAGATGCATTGTTTTTGCCTAATTTCAAAATGTCGATATGTTACCAACTCATCTTTAATTTCATTGCAAACAGAATTTAGCTTCAAATATTCATTAAAACATACGATATAAATTAAAGGTAATATATCTGAAATAATATTAAAATTAATTCGTTGTTCTTAAGTAAATGATATCTTTATGTAAGTTAAATTTGACATGAATGCACGTCAAAGTTAACCATAACAATCTATTTATCAAATATTGTGTTTCTGATTTTATGATTTGTTGGTAATATTCGGAACAAGACTAGGCATATTAGATATTTTCTTTACACAGATAGTCAAATAACTGGTGGCTGTAAATCAGTTTTCAGCTTGTGACACAGCATAAAATTTGTACAGGATGACATTACATATATCGTACACAAGCTAAACACAAGACTAATAAATGTGATTCTGGTGTATGAAAACTATTTCTGTTTTCTGCGAAGAAAGCTTGCATGAAGAGAATTGCACACACGCACATTATGACCTTAATTCAGATATATTGCGGATAGGCAGAAACAGAATGTAGATGGGGCTCACTAACTTATTATTGGATTGAACATTCTATGTAAAAAAACTGGATATCTCTCTATAAAGGCCAAATAATCACTTAAATTAGTAACAGTCTGTGCTACTAAAACGCCTAATTCATGGTTGTTTTACAGCAAGATAATATAAAAAAACTCATGCAATATAAAAAGCAAACCAGTAGGCCTACAAAAGAACCAAGCTCAACACAAGGCGTTCATGTACAGGAAGTGAGCAAGGGTGTGGACGGTATAGTTCTGATATTGTTCAACGCGCAGCCCAAATCAAAGGGGACCAATGGCGTACCAAAACTAAGGAGAATGTAGTCTTGCCAAAATTGCCTTTGATAATTATGAGAAACCTAGCAGAGTTATGGATGTAACAATACTGGCATTGTTCGGTGCACAATACTTTAAAACTGAAAAGTTATCTCAGAGAATCGATATAGAAGAAACATGCAGATCAAGCTCTAGAAACTTACCTTCGATAATTAGGAAGGCAGTTAGATGCCATTTCGCCGCGCTGGATTACTAACGAGACATCCAACGAATACTCCTCGTCCTCTCCCTCTAATAGGAGAGATGTGGAATTAGACGGAAAGCATCACGGAAATCGATTCAAGATGTATCAGTGTGAGTGACAATGGCAGGAGCAAACCACGAACCTCGCTCAGCTTCCTGCACTGTGTATTCCAGTACGACGCTTTTAGTTTGTAAATAAGCCGTTTATCACTGAGGAATTGAACCGTTTAAGTTCAGAATTTTAAATCTAAAAAAAGGGAAGTTAAACCCCTTAAACCAGCAGAAAAAACCTTGGCTGAGTGGAGTAAAAAAAACAAACGCGTAATTGTGTCATATACAAGAACAATAGCGTGCAAGGAAACATAACCTAGTGCCACGAAATCCATACCAAAACACTACATGCTAGAGTCCTAATGAAAATAAAATTATCTTCCTTTTTAGTATGTTATATAGTCAAGCTATGCACGACCATGGTTGTCTTTGTGAACGGACGGGATCGTTCTGTTGGATCCCTTTTATAATACTTTATCATAACTCAGATGGCTAGGTACATTGCAAAGACCGAGAGAGTGAGGAACCTAGGTTCTCCAGGCGCGGAATATAAATAATATCCATTAGAGTTGTAGTAGATGTAAGTGACTTCTACGGACAATTTAAATAAAAAAAGAATAACACGCTTGCCCAGTCTTCACATACAGAATAACGACAGCTGATCAAAACGAAGAATATCGTTGAACTTGATATTCTTAACAGCAATCGGTGTAAAAGGAATGTTCAAACTACACAAATGTGTTACAGAATCAAGCATCTCAACATTCGTCGAAACTGTAGCTAATACAACATATTGGGGCTCATTTTATGGAAATATAAAATAATAAAATAGATACTCAGATTCTTACTACAGAATGAAGATATTATTCGGAATAACCTCAAGGTCTTTTTGTAGGATAATCACTACTCCTAAATGAGGTGTGGCTGTGAGTTTTTACAATGGTGTCTGGTTTGATCAGTGACAGGTGAGTTAAATGCAATTAATAATTAAATATAAAAGATAACAGTCTTACCTGTCGACCTTGTTGATCTGACCGGAATCTCTAAGTATCGACTGGACCTTCAGCACAGCCCAGTTCACTGTACGAGAGTGGCTGATGTGATTGTCAGATTCACAGCTGTTAATCTAAGACTGAATTTTCTAACACTGCTTATGAACTATATGATCGCGATTTTAAACTGTATACAATTCATCTAAGACGTATCGATTGAGACTTGTTTGATGGTCATGTGCTGGTTGTTGGTATAATTTTAATACAGACATCCTTTATTTGCAATAAAACAGACAGACACGCTTACATCGAATACAATTTGAATTACCACCGAAATAATCATAAATATGTATATAAACTTCAGTCCGGATCAACAAAAGATGCTTTCCCTTGACATTTCTATTTTAATATGTTTATATGTGCTGGTGACAATCATAAAAGTTACTCTCAAATGGTTTCACTTATTTCTTACCCGTTTTTAAATAAACGTTTTTTTTTGTTTGATTGGGCTTTTACGTCGTACTTAATGTTATTTCACTCATATGAAGGTGTGCTAGTCCAATCGGTGAAGAAAACCGCCATTAACGACCCTGGCAACACAAAATACACCATAATTCATTTACAGCACACAATAGGGACACGACAACAATTGTTCTTTCTGATACAGTACATAACTCAGAGAGCACCGGGGCACATGGGGCTGTCGCCTGACCACATGCTGGGTTAAGCGTAAATAGAAGTTAAACAGAAGATGCTTGTAATAAACACGAGGGGAAATCTAGAAGGCAGGAGCGTTAAGAGGGGTGGAGATTCAATCGCTGTGGTAAAACCAACGATTAATAAACACATTTTGAGACTAAAATAAACAATATTGTTTATCTACAGCTCGCGAGTTTGCTATAGTTATAAATGTATTTTATAATATTTTGTGTGTACAAAGGAAGTGAATATTTTTTGTATGTCAATAAAACTTGATATGCACTCCTTTATCATCAATTCGTACATTGCTGTGAGCATTTTTTTTCCATTCCTCTGCACTCAAGTTTCCCTAGCATTCCATAAATATTTAAAGTATGCGTAAAAGTTTGCGCCGGGACCAGCTGTGTACCTTGTAATATAATTGTCTTGCGTGGGCTTAAGTTAATATACAATACCAAATCACGTAGTTGAAACAAAATATATTATGTCTTTGTTGTTAAAGTTCCATATCTCAATCAGCCATTTTAATTCCGCCAATTATATACTGATAGAATGGCTACTAGATTACAGAAGACAGGGCTATAAATATTTAATGTTGAATGTTGTCAATACATGTTATACTTATTTTTATCAATTTATTTAAATCTCGCCCAGTAATACATTTGTGAAAAGATGTAGCATATGGGTATGTTTATTTTGATATATGTACTATACGAATAGCGGTATATGTACTACCGATAAAGGAACGGTTATTTCTTTTAATTTTACCAGATGTCACCATTTGTGTGGTGTGCATTCAATAACGTGAGCTGTGATAGTTCATAATATGTCCAACAGGAAGTTTTTCTGGTCAATGAAATTGTCATAGAATACTTACTGATTTGAAACGTAGTCAGCTGCTACAGAACAAACTGAGTACAAACCGTTAATAATTAAATGGATATATATGGTATGTGACTATGATCTGGGTACGTTTCGTTATATTTGGCTATACGAGACTGTTATTTTACCTGCTATGGAAGATTGTAAATATGTATCACCCTGGTTTTCTTACCATGACATACATTTACACTGATTAGTTCTTGAAAGAGACCATGTGCAAAACTCGGGAAAGCAAAATGATAAAGTTTTGTACTTACAGCATATCGACATTGCTTTTCTCCCTGTTTTGGCTTGTTTTGGTACAAAATGTTCACTTTTTCTTAAAGCTTGATAGAAATGATATTTATTTGATAGAAAATATCCACAGTCTAACATAGAACTTAAATTGTGTCTATTAAAATGTTTTATCTGTACCAACATGACCTTCTTTTTCTGTGTTCCTCTTGTTCTGTGTTACTCGAAACTGATGCATGGAAATACTGGATTAATTAGTAACAGATAACGAATCTTCTACGAATATATTCTTAAGAGCTAACAAGTATTCCATTGGTCTTTCTTAAGAGGGTATTCCTTACTTGTGTGTTTCGGATTGTGAGTTCCCACAATGTATAAGGAGGTAGCGCCTCGGATTTGTTGATGGAGCACCGAATGGCTGAGTTGAGGTATTGTTCCTACTACTAGTTTTTAGTGCGCTTTTTTATATAAGTTACAAAAGCGAAATTTCCGGGGGGTACTGGCATCGCAGACCGTTTTTGTCCCTATTTTGCACCACACAAAGGTAATGCAAATTAGTCAAATAAGCGAAATACCCTTGATGAAGACGTTCAACACCAATCAAACAAACGAAGGACAACTGATAAATTGACTCCACGCCTGACAACAATACCCTTATCTTTAAGATGACATATAGGTTTAATTGTGGGTCGATACTATAGTGAATCCAGACATAACAGTACCCTGAGTCATTTGTCTCGGGGGTATACCATCTGAATGCCTAATGAGACTTCGTGGATTATAGTGCTAAGTAAAGTTAAGCGAATCCCGACAAGATATTTACCCCAAAGCAATCTAACGCAAACCAATCACAGCTCCGGGAATCAGTCCAAGTGACCATAATCAATACTTAGTAAATATCTATGTGTTTTTAAGGTTGTGAAGCTGGATGAAGGACATGATCATTAAATTTAATTACTATTCCCTTTATACCCTTAAACATCAGTCGTCTCGGTTAAATAAGCCTTAGCGCGGAAATCGAATTGTGAAAACAAAATTTGTCATTATTAATAGGCTGATTTGAGTATTTGGAAAGAAAGATTAAATACATCCGTAGCGTTAAAGGAAACTTACGATTAGATTTAATTTTCTCGACACATTCCGTAATCACTGAAAATAGTTTGTGCCCAACATCTTAAATACAATGATTTTAAATTACACACATTGTTTTGGAATTTTGTTTTACATTCCAGAAACATTAACAGACGACATGAGTCGGTTATACAATTTTTGGATATTTTACTGAAACTTATTGAAATTGGACCGAGAGCCAAATTACACTGCCTTTTCCCATTTGCGATCCTGTCATCAGTCATTCAATTGTCAGGAAATACGTTTAGATTGAAATTCAGTGACGTATTGTCAGGAATAGTAAATGCATGCAGTACAAATAGACTACCACTTACATTTGGCACCCAAATATAGTATCAGTAAAAACACACACACAATCTTGCCTCTGCACGTTTTACCAGTCAAATACCATATAAATGACATATCACGGGTGTGGTTGTAATCTACTGTTGCAGTGAAAAAAACAAGACATGCAGCTAATAATTACACATACACGCCCAAGCTATTCAGGTGGAATCATTAGATAATATCTAAACATTAAAACACCATCAGAGCACACAGACTCTGGGCTGGCACAAAACAGTAAAGTAGGCGCTATCACGAGAGCAATCTAGGTTAATCTAATTAAGTCTGTCAAGCTTGTATGCCTTCTCCAGAATCAATTTATATATTTTTCATGAAATCAGATTTTCCCTAGGGGGATTTTACTTACCCTTTGGTGTTTTTTTTTTTTAAATGAAACTTGCAAATACAAAATACGTAAAGTAGCTCTATAAGGTTTAGATGCACTAAATTTGCAAAAACGTTATATAGATAAAATCGCATTTGTCCAATACGTAATTCATCTGTCGGTAATAAACGTCTTTGGGAATACGGTAGTCCAAACCTGAAACACTTTACATGCCAGAGAAGTTAAATTCCCGTTAGAAACATTCACTCTAAGTTACAGACTCAACCTTTCTTGTCAGCGTTAAAATTGAAATTCATAAGTCACTTCACCTTTCTCTCGCTCTGTATTTTTTCTTCTTATAAAAAACAATTTATTTGTCCGAAGATTAACTTTTAAATTGTGAGCTGATTGTCGTACATGAATAAAATTTTCAGACCAATTTTGTTATCATATGATATCTTTTATATACAGGTCAATTGAAAAAAGAATCTTTGTGCAACTGTCGTGGAATTATATTTTGGATTATGTCTGTTGATAGAAAAAGATCGGTTATGTTGTAGGCTTAGGGTAATGTGAAGTAAAACAAGTGACAGCCAGTATGGAAACGAGCCGGAGAGATAGCTTCAATATTAACAGTTATAATTAGATATTTATTGTTATAAAAACAGATATGAAGTATACGTTTCGTACTCCACATATCGTGTACAGCGAATAATTTACCCTTGATATATATATATACCCAATTACAAGTATCTACTAGGGGTAAGCTATTCTGATAAATATACAGTCTTCGATGTTAAGAATTGTATGTACGTTGATCTCTTACTACCCCCTATGTAAGAAGTGTCTAAACGCTTGACCCGCATTCCAGAACGAAACATAAAGTGATTATCCTAATTTCCATTTTTATTACGCTAACCTTTGAAATGCGAATCCTTTTCAGGGCCAAGCTTTATTAGCTAACTAGACGTCTTTCACCCGTCTAAGATAGGTGAGATTGTCGTCAGGTGTAGATGGCTGGTTTTCTGTACGTCTCTCTTTTGGAGATCGCCTGCCACTCTATTCTTGTCGGTCAATTAGATTTCCCCGTGGAACGAGTACAGCGACTGAGCTCGCCAAGGTGCGGCTAACGACACGGAGTATCTTCACTCGGTGGTCTTCAACATATCTCTATTATACAACGAGCCCTAGTGTCTATTTGCTAAATTAGATAGCAACGAAGCATATGAGGCTCGCGAAGTGCACATCGTAGTCACCACATTCTAAGGCACAAATCATGGCCCGTGAAGTGTCTCCTATCAAGGTACCTCAACTGTTATGTGCAATTTTACCAGAACAAAATTCTATAAATTTAGCAAAATCAATAATGCAGGTATGTAAGTATTATAGATATACGTACACACAAAGTGTCTCTCACTGCACTGTATAGGATAAAAATCATTTCATAAATAAATATAATTTTTGAATAATTTCGCTCGTTACAAGTATTTTTTGACGATTTGTATCAAATGCTGTTCGTTTTCACCTAAAATATAATTTTTTTATATTTTTGTTATCAATGTGCTTTTACTGTTTACTAGAATACATCCTTTTTCACAAAACCGTAAGTTAAAATTACACCTCTGTGTTTTGTCTAATTTAAAATGCCCTCTTCTATAGGATTCTGTATTCTATAGATTTAATTAACAAAAATATGTACCAAAACATACATGTACACATATACCATATTACCTACATATGTCAGTATTCCGCGGGCCTGTACAGGCGTTGTATGATCATGCTTAATACACAAAGCACAGAAGTTGCAACAATAATAGCAGTGAGATGAACCTGAAAACATACCTCGCTATAAAGATTAAAGGGATAATGGCTTTACCAGTGTAAACCACCATAAACTCCTCGCGTTACAAAAGACAGAATAATTTATAAACAATAACATATGAAAGGTTAACGGATGGAAGCATCGGATAGACTTACCTTTAATAATGTGGACAAAACAATGAGAAATTCTCGCCTCGTTTCATTACCAACAAAACATGGACTTAGGAACTGGTCTGTGTTTTCCACTCATTAGAATAGGTTGAAAATAAGACACAAAGCCTCACTGGTGTCGATTAAGATATATCAAAGTGTGTGACAACAACATGTGTAATCTCCAAACCACACTCTGCTGATCTCAGCGTAAACTCCAAGGCAAGTCACAATTTACACTTCTTCCAGCGAAATATCCAAAGTTTGGCTGGAGATATTACGTCTCAGGAAAAACGTAATGAAATTGTTTCAACAATCCACATCGAACCGAAGTCCTATTAAAAGAGCAATATACTTTAAACCAATTACCAAAAGTCGGACTGACAAATTTAACGTTTGCTTCGGGGAACTATTACATTAGTTTTGTTTCCAATACAACAATAAAGGAGTGTTTTATCATTGGTATGGCAATCAAATAATGTCTTCTTTGTAACACAACTGTAGTATAAAACTAAATATGTCACTGTCCGTGTAAGAGTTGTTCAAAGCGGACCGGCTAAATCGCCGAGCCTCACCTCAAAGACATGTAATACTCTTAATGAGGCAGACCTGAGAGGGGAAAGAGATCGGTTTACTTAGGGGTTTGCCGGAGTCAGTGCGGCTGGCGCTGACTGAGGCAGCCAAGACTATATGTACAGTCATTAATTTGCTTTAAGCCCTTCCTATCGATTTCACATTTTTCATCGGAAACAAGGGTAATATTATTGATTGAGTGAGCGTGATACAGAGGCTGTTTGCAAACACTATACAAGGAATATATTAATACTGTTTATATCCAGTGACTTGTCTGAACAACTTAAAGAGGAATAAATAACACGCTCGATCGGATATCACCAGTTAGCCAAGGACATAATAATAATTACAGATAATTTCAATTGATACATTAATCCAGACTTATTAGAATGAACCAGGAAAATAAAGAGATGTTGATTTAATGGCCTAGTTTCACGGAAAGTCACGATATATAACATCTAAAGAAAATCGAACAGATGGCTTACTTTAGTCGTAGTTTCGTCGTATCTGACTGTCGACATTAGACAGTTTGTATGGGACACTTTATACGGGTTAGTGGACGACACAGCTATGATAATAATCAAGACCTAGTTCTGTTCACCTTCATCGTTATTCTTCTCATGGTTAAATACAGATTTCTAGTCAGTTAGCGTCGTTGGGGTATATTTCCTCCACTTGGTGGGCTGGCACGCGTCTCTATGTAGGAAAAATAGTTTAAATGGCGGCGGAAAATCAAATCAATTTATCAATCAAACAATCGAAGCCCTGGCGAAAAAACAGACATTAAATTAAGTATATGTTAAGTACAATTATTTCCGTATCCCTGTTAGTTTTACGGGCTTGAGCAGTCTGGAATCAGTCGCAGGTGTATAACTTATGTATTAAGTATGTGACCTACACTTGTCCTGTCAGCTGCTCATGATCAAATCTACAATCTCTATCTTGATTATCAATGGATCTAGTCGGAATACATCTAATCATAAACAATGAACGAGGACACCAGAAACGATTCAATCAGTTGGGCTGCGCTCTCATGCAGTGACAGATTTTGAAAAAGCGCTGATAAGATCGAAAAGCAGGCTATGGACCTGGCTTGGACATTAGCTTGGTGTATTAGTTTTCCTTGTGGCAATTCTACCCAAGCCTCCTACCCAATCTTAGTTATTCCTCAAAACAATTTTGCTTGCGTCTTCAGTACCAAAGAATGAAAGAAATAAGATTCGAAGCGCAATCTGCAAAGCGAAGAATCGTGTTTGCGAATTGTCTTCAAATTGAAAGAAAACATTCATTAAAATATTGTATGGGCACACAAGATGCTACTTTGCAAATGTTCTTTCATACTTCTTTCTTTATTCAAATAAATGATTTTTTGATAATTGCCAACGAAAAGTCTTAAAGGCAAACATAATTGGAAATAGATTACTTAGATTGAGGGTTATTCGGGATTGTCCATAAAAAAAACATCATGCCAATTGACTTGTCTTTAGATAAAATGATTATAATGACAGGATAGGAGACCGGGCAAATATCATGACTCTTCATGAGAACCAAATTAGAAAACAATTGCCACACTCTATGGAGGAAAATAAGGAAATACGACTTCAAGAACCATATATCTTACTTGTTTCATTTTTTTTTACAGTTATCAAATATTGTCTTTTGTGAGCATTATTGCCATGCAGTAAAGTGGTCTTGAGATAAAATGGTAGTAATAACAAGATATGATAGTGGAATGTGAAAGCCTTAGCAGAACAACTAAATAATAAAAATAAGTGTAACATTCTACGGTGTCAGACGTAAACACCCGAGGTTAACTGGGCAGCAGTTATGACTGAAGTGGCTGGAAAAAAATAATGAACCTTTATCGCTTTTTTCGTAAGAATGATATATCCAATTCACTGTACACCTACTTTACAGAGTTCCGTATAACGGTTGCATATGATCATATTTAAAGTGCTGCTTACGTGGTTAGCTGAAGTTACAACTTTCACGAACAGCTGCGTTGAATCCGTTTATGGTGAATTTATGTTCAGGATCAGAAATGTGCAACGTTGCCTAATTGTTAGCAGCCAAATGAAGATCACTCTTTTTATTATTATCATAAACTATGATAATATAGCATCAAGTTGTACTATCATTTATACGTATTATTTGTTGTTCATCTGATGTCACTCTATACAGTGTTGCCTATTGCATGTTACTGAATCCATAAGACTATGTTAATCAATCAATCCATCGAATACATAAATCCACTCAGTCTGTTAATTCTGGCGCTATTATTCTTTAACATATGAATCAATCAACAGTTGACTCTAGCCCTGTTATTGCCCGGATGCGTGCCAATGCCGACGGCTTGAGAAGACGCCAATACACTTATGCATTTGGTACAAAAATACCTGACAAATTGATTGACATTGCTTTAGTATAAGCATTATTAAGAGTCCGTCCAACCTCTCTGCTCATTTGCCGCAACGGTTGAACTATATACGTCTTTATAATTCGCTACTGTAGTAAGCATTCATCGAGGAATTTAGTCCATTTAGCGAAGACGGAATATAGAAGCTAGTAGCAAGGTGACCTTATCTGTGGTCTGGCGACTACTATCTGCGGTCTTGTGTATAATCACGTTGGAGAGTATACCTAAATATTTCTGTCATTGGGTGTCTTATATGCACATGTTTCATTTCCATGAGTACAGATGTAGAATTTTGCAGTTAAAATAAACAATCTGCTATGATTGCATGACTTTTCAAATATAAGCTTTCTCTAATTACGCCTTAAGTACAAGTGTTTTGAAACTTTGCCAGTTCTGATAGTAAGAAAAGATATGTTACTTAATACATATAAGTTATTTTTAAAATTAAGTTTAGAAAAAAACACATAGCGAACGCAAGCCAGACGCCTTAGACGAATAAAATGCCCGACACAATCACATTGCTCTGTTTTAGTGATACAATTGTTTTACATTATTGGACATAAACTCGGATAAAGATATTGTTTAAAACAATGTTCAACATGTTAACAATAAAACGCAGATATATCCAACAATACATTAGGCATACGTGTGTATACGGTTCGTGCGCATAATTGTGCAGAAATAAATTTGTGTGTGTTAAAGAAGTGGGAGAAAAGTGACAGTCTTTTCTTTCCTTCCCGCCCTTCGTTGGCAACGGTTTCATATACATCTAAGAATGAAATCAAATTGATTTTAACTGTGATAATATAACTACAACAGCAACAATACCTGTTGACTCCAATAATTGTTCATCATGTCTTTCTGCGAACACATATGAAAAAGCAAAAGGGGACAATCATGCTAACAAATTGCAGATTGTAGTATTTAGCTTGGTTAAGCGCAGTTGAACGGATAATAACAGCAGTTATTTCTCTCATGCGTGTCGCTAAACCAGGCAAATAAGATGAATTTATTACAGTTATCTAGAATTGCGAACTATCGTGAAGTCAAACACAACATTCAAAAAAGTTAACCCCAGTTGGAATAAAATACAAAACTTTATCAAGACGAGTACTGATGAGTGGCCTTGGCTGCCTCACTGAAGCATACAGAAGTAGCCCTATAAAGCCATACCACACTACATGTACACCACTCGTTTCAAACCAAGGTTTTTCCTGGTTGTCTTAACTATACATATTTGCAAACAAACTTCCTCAATTTTATGGTAACTAACAGCGCTGACGTTATTAAAATCAACAGCGTATTATTACTTCCTTAAAGTATAGGAATCGTTTACTTCTACTCGACTTCCGGGTACACCCTTGAATCTCAGATGGTACCTCTTGAATAGACGTCCTTCAGAATTATATTTTATTTGCTTTCAGTGCACTCATAAGGCTGGACGGTACAATGGATCCTATATTTACCTTCCGCGTACTCAGCCTGTACCCGGAACTGGAATGAATCTCGTGGAATCTCGTCCATCACTTGACGTAAAGTAAAGGCCCTTATAAACTTTACCGGAAACAAACTATGTGGCCCACATCATTCACTAGAATGGAGCCGCAATCTAAATAAATCACCACCGATGATCAGAGTTACATAATTCATTAGATAATGCTGGGAAGCGCAATTCGTCATGGCAACATAGTTATTCAGATTATCACTCCAAAATTGTCTGATAACTGAATAAACTAAATAAACTTAAACAGAAAAGCAAAGGTTATTATTAATGTAACAACGAATTCAATGCACCACGTGATTGGGCTTCGATATTTAAACACCCTGCTCATCCATTTGTGTAGTCACGTGTAAGAAAATGGCATCGCATATTCAAGTCAGTGGTATAGTTTATGTATGGCAAGTTAACAATTTGTCAATATGTCATAACAATTCTATTTTCTAATTAGTCGCATATAAATCTCAATACAATGCGCCCCTATACGATTTAAGATATAAAGACTAACTTATTATTCGTATTTCACATCATAAATTACGATTTATGCACAATTTATGGTGAGTGACGTTTATATAATTAGACTCCTATTACAACTTTCGTTTTCTTAGGGGCGAAAATAGTTCTTAAAATAAAACGTGTATTATGCTCTTTATTTTTTTTCTCCTCTTGCAAATTGATGCGTGGTAGACTTTTTGGTATTGATGTGGAGCATTTGAGTAGAGCTTTATGGTCAGTGTGAGATAAAAGCCTAAATAGGTCCCCTGTGATGTATGAAGAATGTTGAGCGAGGTGTGATTCGGTTGTTGTTTACATTCTTAAGCTGAGCTGTCAGATCCCTATCATCTTCCAGAGAAGCTAGCTCAAAAGTTCAACCATCATGATCTGTCAAGCTTTTGCTCGTGTAGTTGACACGAACTTATTAAGGTATGTGCAAGGAAAATTCGGGAAGGAGCTACGGAGCCAAACGTTAACATTACAGCTTATGTAAAATTAATGGTGGTCTTTGGCCATATGAGTTTAACGATTTCACAGACATTATTAATAATCTGCTGAAGATTAGATTATTACTGCCCATGGAAATAAGGTATAATAGAACAGAGGGATTCGCTGGTGAATTCTGAGACAAATTAAACACATATACATTTAAATCATCCAAGTGACTCGGTTCTTTGTCAAACTAAATCCTTGATTTAAAAACGTTTTTATCCACAAATGAATATCAGCAAATGTTTAGTGTAAATGATATAGGCTGATATCATTTCAAAATATAAAAAGCTGTCATTTTATCTTTTATGTGTTTACAGTATTTGTTAAAAACATAAATAATGATCTTCGGATTATTTAAGAAAAATTCAAATCCAGGGGTTCGGACATTTCTGGTAGCAAATCATTGCTGAAGCCTGGGAAACTTTTCGCTACAACCATTATTATATACGCTATGCCTCTAGAAACCGTCTTCATTTTGCACCAATAAACATATTAATTAAAATCTTACACATGTGTAAGCGATGCCAGATACAGTATGTGTCGCTTCTATAGATTCGGTCAATAACTTCATCACTGTACTAAGTCTGCGGCACAGAGATAAAATTATTTCTCTTTTTTTCGGGCCTTTAATCGACTACTTGTCCTATGACACTATCACTTTCTTGTAAAAACATCCCAGATTCTCGGAATTTAATTAGCAAACATATTCGTTGGCTGAATGCTTAAGAGATAAGCCACATCTGGTTCACATCGGGGCCAGAAAGGCTGAATATCACCAGAACACAGTTTATGAAGTGCCTTTATACATATATTCACTGCTGGTATCTACAACCATATAGGTTGAATACATCGACGAAACTTTCAACGGTCAACCTGCTAATAGTGTCGTCTGTGCAGACTATAGTAAGAAATTAAATTTATTACAAATTTGTTTTGAGAACTCATACGTTCATAGCTGAGTTGTTAGATAGTCCCCTCATACTATCTTACAAATCGGCATCTCACTTTCACCACGACGTGGTCAAGGCATGAACGGAAGGAAACCTCGTTACAACTATAACGTGTGTGGTCATTAGTTAGCTTTCCGGGTGTACCCATACATTTACAGCTGAGTGTAGGTGGCTTAAATTCCAATAATGGCTGAGAACAAACGCATGCCTATATTTTACCGTTGGTGTGGACGATTTGACAACCCTAGACATCATCAAGTTCACACGCCATTACCGGTAAATATTACAGAATCACAAAATACGGTTTCTTAAAACACGATCACTAGGTATTTTACGTTGTGCGAACCTTTGCATCTTAACGTTTTTTCTGATAACCTTAAATACAAAAAATATTCCTGGTTGACAAATATCGCCTACGTCTAGTCCCAAGGTAGTCAAATTCATATGTAACACGTAATTTACAGTCAACAGATAACTTAAGTACTGCAACATAATTCCATGTAAGACAGTTATATAACTTAGGTATCGGTTGCACCATGATATCAGATAGCTTGTTTGATTGGGTTTACTCAAGGTTATTTCACTTATATGACGGCGTGCCAGCACAATCCACGAAGGAAACCACCGTAAACGACGCTGGCAACTTTAAAAATCATTTAAATAACATTAACAAACCAGGACACCACAACATATCCGTTTCCTGTGTCCGTTAGCTCAGAGAGCACTAGGACCACTCTGTATTCTAACGTGAACAATTCTTAGGGGAAAACACGTTCCAGGTGAAGGCCGTTATCAAAACTCACGCAACATTAACAAAAGAGTGGTCATTTACTGATAGACAGTCTAAATATAAAATAATACGATTCGATATGAAACCTTTTACATGAACATTTACACCCGATCCGCACGTTATTGACAGCTTCCAACTTACATTGGTCTAAATTATTTGCAGCTTCAACGAGAGACAAAGCACGGTCTCTAGCGGACAATCAAACCCAGTTTGCAGCTCTGTCTTATTCTGTCTCATTGTAATATATTTGGGTGTC
This sequence comes from Katharina tunicata, assembly GCA_032466195.1. Classification (NCBI taxonomy): domain Eukaryota; kingdom Metazoa; phylum Mollusca; class Polyplacophora; order Chitonida; family Mopaliidae; genus Katharina; species Katharina tunicata. The sequence goes on from JAVFBZ010155498.1 coordinate 26,585, forward strand.
CAAGATAATTAAATCTTAATGAAAACTATAAAAAAAAACTGTCCCTAATAAATATATAACCCTAAGCCCGAAACCCGGAAATAAAAAATATTAACAAGGAAAAAATGGCCATGCCAGAGACAGTACGATCTACGGCCTGTACTTGTCTCTTGTTGAAGAGGCTATAATAATTTAGACAAAAGAGAGCTGGACGCTGTCAATCACGTCCGGATCGGTGACATTTAAACGCTTTGCGTGTCATTTTTCTTTCTGTCATTTTTTTAGATACGTGAAACCAGTTATTTTCTAATCTAAAGCCTCTTTTCGGATTTTCGAAGTCGATGTCTATTGGAATGTTTGGTGTCCTCGTTTAATGAGCTAAACTGTAATAATGTTTTTATAAATCAAATTGAAAATGTAATCAGAGTTAGTCAATTGATTGTGTATGACCCAACTTATTATATGATGCAATGGATAAACTATTTACTTTTGTTTTAGTATAACGTCGCGTAACGCGACCGAGCTAAGGATGCATAGATACACTTCTAATTACTAATAAGGTATAAGATGTGTAATATGAAGAAATCGGACTGACAGCTAAAATTGGTGAACAATATCTGTGGAGGCTTTCATATTAAGGCACAGATATATTATTAACCAATTAGTATCTGTCAGTTATGCTTTTTCGTTATATGCATCGAGATAAATTGCATTAAATCTTCTCGAATTTTGATAGGTTTCTGACGACGAATAGTTTTCCAATGAAGACATGGTGATTCCAGGGGTAAATCGAAGACAGTAGTCCAAAATGCGGTGCCGAAAAAATGTAACCAAACAGAGACAGTACAGGCTAGTCAGCGTTCATCCATCAATGCATAGCGACAATATAACAAACGTAAAAGTATTTGGAGTCTTCAGTCATATTTTGCAGTAGTTGAATAAAAAAAAACATATTGTATAAAAACGCAGCTTTTCTGAATATGATGTCGTTCATTGGCTTGGATTCTCATCAGATATATGCTCGAATAGTAACCTTTAGGTGAAGCCTTGTTTGTGTTTTTGCATAGCGATAATGGATTTCATCTTGGGTTTTTTAATACAGTTAAATATTAAAACGCAAGGCATGATCAATTCTGTTAAGATTGATTGAAAACAGTAGCAAAATTTAGATAAAAACATGTAATATTCTATTGGTACGGCCGACCATGCTGCAGTTATGCAATCCTATTTTCAGACTTTAAAACATGGAGTAAAAAACTTTAGACGAATATTGCTTTCATATGCCAACATTGTCGGGAATCCGAATGTGACTATGCTCGGTAGCAACACCAATAAGACGAAAGCTCAAAATAGTGAGAAATAATTAACTTTTTGGGGTTTCGCTTGTTCGTGTTTGTGTAGTTTTGCTTTGCATCTGAAGGTCGGAGAAAGTAAAGGGAACACGCAATTCCAGAAAAGTAGAAGTAAAGACATTTATATCGCAATTTAGAGTTTATAAAATCCAAAGAAGGACAAGAAAACGAGATAAATTTCGTGTTTGTGTTTTTGAACCACAGACCAAATGTAATCGGAAGGCGAAAGCACGAAATTAGTTTTGCACTTTCGAACTTTAATAAGTGTCTACAAAAGGTAACTAATTTCAAGTTTTCAGACTCAAAGAAAAAGGCAACAAAGCGAAATTCACCATTCTCATCATAGGAGAAAACATCGAGAAAGAAAAAGCAGGGTGAGAAGTTAACTATATAACTAAGCTAAATAGTAAATCATTTCTCGCAGTTAACTTTGCAATTCAGTGCCTTATGACTTGCACTTTGTCGGTTTCACTTTTGTTTGTCCATTTCAACCATGTTTTAGCTTTCTACTCCTGTGTAGCACTTTTGTGTTTTCATTGTCCTTGAGGACCTAACATGGCCGCACTCAGCTATCATAGAATGGTGTACCTCGGATGTAGTTCAACCATGTAAGAAATATTCAATATATCAAAAGTGAAAATTATTATACTGTATAAAATATAATTTTTATTATATATTATATGTGCCTTACCAACGTGATGCAGATGCATCTCTAAATTTTCCATATCAGCTGGTTGATTTCAGCATTCTCTGAATTCGGGAATATTTGTAATGTTTTGTTTATTGGGATTGATGTTGATTGTATGACAGAAAGAGGTCATAGGTGAAACGATTGCAGAATACGGCACTTGAATACGTTTTTCCTTTGCATATTTGTTGCAAACTGCGTTCCCACTGAAATTACGTTTCCATTCAATATAACTTGTTTCATGAAACATTTAGATAGCACAAATAATTGCAGGATTTTGGGGATAAATAAGGCACAGCGTTTACCATAGAATAAATCTGGCCACCATCGCTGAACTATTTTAAATGCCGGACTCATTCTTCTAAATTTTCCTTCGCCCTTTGAACCGAGTAGCGGTGAAAGTTCGAAGGCATATAAATATATTATAAGTGTAGTGCGGGTTATTTGTCGTAACACGTCGTTGTCCGGCACTGTCCTTACATGCATAATTATGATTTTCAAAAAAATAACAAATAACAAAAGAAAACTGTGCCTAAAAGACAGCACTGCAAGCGTTTCGCTTTGACATGATATATACCCGGTTTTCTGAAAATCCCAATTGACCATCACCATTAAATTGTTGAGCGATGAGGTACCATACCTGAATGTACAATCATCGGCCATTGGCGGAGTAATGTGTAGCAGGTGGTAGGCCAAAACTATTAATCAGCCTGTCCATGATTTAAGAGTAAAATCCCTGGCCAAAGAATAGCCCAGTGTTTTAATTAAACTTCACATGTAATCTCAAAATCAATTAAGTTATAATGGCCAGCCCCTCGTGTAGCCATTGGTTAGTTTTTTGGGGGTATACCTATTTAAGAAAGGCACACCAACTGATCCTCCATTCCGACACTGCAAATCTACTACTTGTTTGTTTATTTTATTTTATTTTCTTTTTTTTTTCACGAAAAGAATCAATTGCAGAGATTTAAAATAGATAAGATGGGTATGTATTTCTTCGTCTGGATCCAGGAACTTCCGTCCTTTCCATTAATGGCTTTTGTGTAATGACTGACCATTTTAGCCCATTAGCGGTATATTTACCGCTGCAGACAATACATTGTATCGCAACTAAATAAACCTATACTATCAACGTATCCATTAAGTGCATTCCGCACCAATACAAATCGACGTAGAGTAGGTAACAGCAAAGAAAATAAAGAATTAAATTTGAACTATTTGGAATTTAAACTACAAAACGACCAATGCAACAAGATAGTCAAATCACGTGATAGAGGTGAATTGGCCACATATTACGATTAATCAGGTCATGGGGCAGCGGGCATCTCTATGGCGTTGAAACCAATATTCTAAATATCCAGTCATTACATACAAGGTCCGTCACCGAGGTCAATCAATGGAGCGTTTTATACAAATGCCTAACCACAAATGTGGACGTGTTTAAGTTATAAACACGTCAGACCCTTCATGAGATTACCGTGGGCGTATTACTGCTTTATCTATGGGCGACCTAATTAAAACTTTGCTGAAAAACAACTTAAGAACCTTCAATCTTCTTTCCGTACAACGTCAGTTCTCTGCGCTCATTATATTGAGTTTATGTATTTCACCGAGATTACACGGCCGGTTGATAACATATGGTTAAGTGGAATTGCACTATTCGTAAACAGCTGAGATAAATCCGCTCTGAGTTAGTATCAGAAAGGCGTTCGTTTATAGAAAGAAAAAACGAAATTCTGCCGTTGTCATATTATCATCAATTGTTCCCTAAGCAGCTTAGCATTGCTATTCACTTTATCTATTCGTTCTATATTGTTCAAGTGGTATGATATGTATATATCATTTATGTGTTTGTTTATTTCTGGCCATCGCATTCGTTAACGAGGAATATAAATGTAAGCCAATAAATCACCTAATCGGTGAACAAAACACTACATCAAAAATAAAAAGAATCAATGGATAAACCAATCAATACCTCAACAAAGTAATAAACTAAAAACGGTTTGTTTTCTAAATCCCTGACACACATTGCTCTGATATAGTTAAATTCAGCGTATCATCTAGTTCTTACTCTTATCGGAATTTGTTAAAATTGAGCAGTATACTAATGATTAGATTTTGACTGCATAGTATAAATATATGTTACATTATGTTAATACTAGACCATATGATTTTTGTTATTTTGGACTGAGACTTTCAGGCGAATGGCTATGCTTTCAATCCACACTTAATAAATTATTGAAATGAATATTGATCTGTTAAACGATAAGCATAAATGCGACTTGACAATATTACAACCATATTACGGTACCCCTTTTATGTTATTTAAATAAAGTTATACATTTACACGTGTAAAATGTTGATGCCTTGTAATAATAAAAAATGAATTTGGTGGCATTTTATTTTAGAATCGTCCTTAAGGCATGTCTATTAGAGCTTTCTTTTAGTACTCATGAGTGGTTGCTGTGGGACATCAGGCGGATTAAGTGGTATTGGAATAAAATGAGGACATTGGCGTCATAAGAGACTCGGAATGGAAACTGGTCATACAAAGAAGTTCATTGCTGTGATTTATTATATGATAACCCTATGATTGATTACCCCAAATATCTTACATTAACCTGAAAAGCCTATCCTAAAACGTAAATTTAGTGTAACATGAAATTTGTGTTAGTAACATTTCCAAGATAATAAGAATAACGAATCAAAGCAAAAACAAAACTGTAGTTGTTTAGCGTTAGCAGCTGCTGTGGTTTTAATTCAAACTAAGTACAACTATATACCATGTTGTCGCTGAGAATTTATTTAGAACATGAGATGATATATTGGTTTAAATAGTGTGCCAGATTTGGTATTTTTTTTTTAAAATATATACAATGTTATATTACGTACTCTTTTTCAGTTAACAAATGGACGGCCAATCATGGGAAACGTCTTTGTTTGAAGTCATTTACTTGACTCGTTTTTGAAAATTATTTGGTTTATAAGTTTAACTACATGTACATAAGTTAGCTAATAAAAATTATTAGAATACAGATGAGTGCATGATATAACAATGCATGCCATTGTTATTTCAAATTCATCATCAGAAATGTCTTAGTAAAGCAAGAGAGACGAAAAATCCGAATCTTTGTCCGCAGGTGTAGCTTCCTCGGATGGTATGAAACTGCTGATCCAATTTATGCCTCTTCACGACATAAAACGATTCCGTGTTCTTGTTATTGGCGTAACTGTATGACCATATTCTCGCAGAAGTGCTTCTCATTATATTTCATAGATGCTTTGGTATCGTAGCGAGAATCTGCAATGTACGCAAAACATCGGGTAGCCAATGTTAAAAACACATGTTTTCTATGGTTGTCTTCAGAGGCGTTAATTTTTTTAAAGAATTATCGGAAGTACTAATTAGAGATATTAGCAGTTGGATTACAGACCGCTCTAATTGAATTGAAGAAATATATAATTGCATTAGAAACATGTCTAATTAAATTAAAAACATCTGTAATTCAAGATTACAGATATATCTAATTGGATATATGGAGATTATAATGGCAGTGCGGCGTACGTGACTATGTATCAGGTCGAGTTGTCTGAGGTCGAAGAGGGACAAAGATGTTGACCACAGCTTCCTGTTTGTATCGATCCGCCCTGGTGGAGATTTCAATGCAATAAGGTGTATTTCTTATGACGTAATTTTGAAATGGGTGGAAATACATTTTTCAACGCCGAAGGGCTTACGTCTATAGCTCTATGTGGGTGTAGCATATGTAGCCGCTCTGTGTTTGCGCGCCACCTTGGTTACCCTTGTTATTAGTGGTTACATATAACTTTGTTCTTCATCGATGTTGCATTGACCGGTGTTATGTAACTTTTAAGAATAAAGAAAGCATATCAGGACCAGAAAAGATGCAGGAATTCAATCCTATTTTCATACGTTGGCGTATGATTAATTGAGGTCACTGAATCATGGCTGATCGAATCCATATCTGAAAAGGGAAACGCAGAGTATGGCGGCAGGACCGACAGCACACAATTTGTGTTTGCTGTTATGTGTGCCTGCGTCCATCTTGTTACTTTAAACTCCCATGGGAGCCAACATAATTGCAAAACGCCAAAACGATATTGACGACAGCTCTCTGTTTGTCTTGATTCGTTCTGGTGGGGATTTTACTGAAATAAGGTTGATTTCTTATTAGGTAACTTCGAAATGGACGGTTGCATTATTTAACTAAAAACACAGAAGGCCTAAAAATTTAAAGGGTTTTGTGGATGTAACATTTGCAATCGCTTAGTGTGTTAGCATTCCACCCTGGTTGTCCTAATTAGTGGAGTCAAAACTCCGAAGCTGTATGGTTAAGGCAATACAGTATGCAGCACAAACTGTGATCGTAGTAATTGATCAATAATGTTTAAACCATTTCACGGACAAAAATTATAATCCGCTTTATCGCATTAAATAAAGACCTCGTACAAAGCCACTTGGGAATCAGTTAACTTTGTTGGTAATGTTTGCCCACCCACAGTGCAGTGCACATACAGCATACCCTGTTCAGTCGTAGCGTTATGCTGTTAACAGCATGTTAAAACGTACAAACGAATTTACCCTAGTCCTTATAGGCAAATCAAAGCCCACAAGGGCGACTAGTACCCATAAGGAATTTTTCCTTACGAGGTTAACTCCTGATGCAACTGTTGAGTCTATCGTCAAGTATGTAAGGTCGAAAAGTAATGTTGATGTAAAATGTAACTGACAATCATTTATGACACTTGTGCTTTCTTGTGTATCAGTGTAAACGGCCTATATTAGAAACTGTTTTTGTGCTCAGAATATTTGCGATGGTGAGAAAATACTATACACTATAGGATTCTTCACATGACGTTGATCATGATCGATGTGAATTCCATAATGTAAGACAGATATCGGATTATCGTCGGAAACTATCATCCATGAAAGGGTTTTACGAATTACGTCTTACAACTGTCGCTGCTTGAAATCTATAAATGAGATTAGGAGTATATCTGTCTAGAGTTGGATCTGCATTATAGAAGAGATCTGGCTTTTACAATCTATCTGCAGGTACTTAACTCAGTTCATAGTGAATTGTATGGGTGAGGGATATGTGCTGTGGATGACGATACGTTGTAAGTTGACAGAACCCAGAGTTATTGTATGTGTGTATAACACTCGTCATCGTTGTGATAATGTGAGATTGGAATGCCAAGCTTGCTAGGCCATTTGTTATTGAACTACAAGAGTTCTCTTCTGAGTTTAACATATCTGTTTGCACTGTTGATTGACCCAAAGCTGGGGATCTTACTGATTTCTACCTAGTTACATGTACCAAGCATTATATTAATAATATTATTGTAACGTGATGTTTTAGGGTGTAACGGGTGAGAAGATCTTAAAACTCACAATGCACTTATTTATATGTCGATACTATAAATGTATTATTGATTGGTTGGTGTTTAACGCCGTGCTCTATGGTATTTAACTCATATGATGGTGGTGTATTCCAACAGTGGTGTATTCCAACTCTTAGCACAACCATAACATGTGTAGTCAATTTATTGTTTTTGCTGCCAGAGGACAAATATATTGTTAGTCTTCTAGCGATGATACCGTATGTAAACGTAATATTACCAAACACCCAATGATTCCTGATTGGAATGACGAACTACATACTAAGGCAAGATCAGCATTTTAGACATCACGTAAGCATGGAAGCCCAGTGACCACATGGTTAAGTGTCCACATGCTAAAAACTACGCAGCAATTTAAATATCCGATACGTGGCAGTAAGAGAAATGAAATTTGGAAATCCAAGGACGGAACATACCAACATGATATCAATCTCGTAACTTTAAAACCCACGCGAGCCAACAAAAGACGCAAACAAAGTTGACAACATATTTGTATCGATTCGTTTATTTCGCAGTAGATTACTTATTGCGCAATGGACGGCTTCATATTTCAACTGGAAACGCCGAGGGCTTTAATGTATGGTTATGTGTAGACGGTCAGTATGTTTGTATTTCATCTTGTTCTTCTTATTGTGAGTGGAGATAAATCTATTTGTACCGGACCGATGTTGTGAAGTTGTTTGGACCGAAGATATGGAACTTATCAGAAAACAGAAAGCATATCTAGAACAATAACGTGGCAGGAATCTTAATCTTATTTCATTCGTTGGCGTATTATTAATTGCAGTCACCGCTTAACGAATCAATATTAAAAAGGGAGATTTTGGAGAAGGCCATAAAACAGATTGATTGATTGATTCAGCGGTATTTCAGCTCCGCTGTGGCGTGAACATTTTAACAAATTTTATATTTCATACTTATATGTCTATTCCACCTTTAAAGATCCAAGGCCGTACATCAAAAAGAGAAATGAAATAAACTGAAATGGACAGACATAAGTGTTAAAATTTTTAAATATATGTATTATTTAAACATAACATTTAAATATTTTAAATCTATCTAAAATATCAATTATTTTCCCTTTTTTAAAATTAGATTTTGTGATATACACCGATCTGCTTAAGGATGACAACATCGCCAGCAATCTTGTCAAACAGGTCCTTCATACAGGTGACTATGTAGTCCACACAGTCAAATAACATGTGTTTGATGTCATACTGGCAGTCGCAAATTACACACATTGGTTTGTCTTCGTCTTTGTTAAGTAAATAATTGTGTGTGAGGTGACTGTGGCCAAAACGGCATCGCGTTAGAACAACTCGGTCCTTTCGAGACATTCCATGGGAATAAACATTTGGCGCAATGGTAGGAATGGACTCGTGAAGTTTATTAGTTACTTCACTGTCCCACTTATCCTGCCAAAGCTTAAATATACATTTAGTGATATTGGGCTTCAGATCTTTGTAATATATTTTAGATTGAGAAATGGGCTTTTTGAGGGCTGCTTTTGCCTCTCTGTCTACAATTGTGTTTCCAAGGATACCCAGATGACTGGGTATCCAGCAGAACAGAACTTCTGCTCCACTGTCTGCTAGATCTTTATATTGTGAAAGAATTTGCAGGATTGCTGGGTGTCTAACCTTAAAACTCTCAATAGCTTAAAGGCACGACAGCGAATCCCTGCAGATAACGGCCTTCTTGAGATGATGTTTGGAAATAAGGTCTAGAGCCAGTGAGATAGCCTTGGCTTCAACAGAAAAGATTGACGTAGATGAAGGGAGACGAAGGGAGGCCAGACGCTGCAGCCAAACTACTGCAGGTGCCACCCTGTCTTCAGTCTTCGAACCATCGGTGTAGGTAAAGGAATAGTGATCGTAATTATCCCTTATCTCACCAAACTTCTGCTGAAAAAGAAGTGGACAGGTTTCCGACTTCTTTTGATCTCGAAGATCAAAAACAAGTTTAGCTCTAGGAAACAGCCAAGGTGGAGAAGTTCTCTAAAACAATGCCAGCATCTACCAGATGTGGTCCGATACGAAGCCCAAAAGAATGAATCTTTTTAGGTCTTCGCTCAAACCAATCGGCAAATGCTGGCTCAAACACACAATTGTAGACAGGGTTACCAGGGTAAGCTTTTAGTTTTGTAGCGTATTTAAGACCAATTTTTATCCTTCGGTGGTATAAGGATGGCTCGTTTGCTTCGACATAAAGGCTTTCTGCAGGGGATGAACGGAACGCTCCAAGGCTCAGACGGAGACCCTGGTTGTGGATTGGGTCAATCATCTTGATGTAGCTATTCCGTGCTGAGCCGTAGACTATGCATCCAAAGTCTAGCTTGGAGCGAACCAGAGTACGGTAAAGATTTAACAGAATGGATCGGTCGGCACCCCAATCGGTGCTCGACACAACCTTAACTATGTCGAAAGCTTTAGTACATTTTGCTTTAAGAGCTTTGATGTGGGGGATAAATGATAATTTGTTATTAAATATCAACCCCAAAAACTTGGACTCTTTTACTATTTTAATGGGTTTTCCATAAAATTTTAATTCAGGATCGGGATGCAGTGTTCTCTTATCACAGAAATGCATCCCGACGGTCTTTGCAGTGGAAAAGTAAAACCCGTTTTGGTCCTCAAGAACCCAGGCAAGGCGGTCATCAATTAGCCGCTCCATAGTCTTACGGTAGATGATTCAGAAACTTGTAATAGACAGCAGCAGGGCCACATGCAGAATCACTGGTCCTATGGAGTGCAGACTTGAGCTCATCAAGACTGAATGGCTGATTGTAAGTAAGGCTCGAGGTTTTTAGAAACAAAATTTGGCTTGCGCCTCTCCTGTCTGGCCTTGATCTTCTGAATCTAGTGATGCGTACTTGGCTCAAATTACCTGGTGGAGGATGTTTATTTAAATGACGCTCAGCATTTTTACGATCTTTAATGGCATTTTTGCAGTCTTTATCGTACTAGGGTTTACTTTTGGACTTCGGGTTAGTCGAGGTCTTTGAAATGGTTCTGTCTGCAGCAGTAAGAATAATATTACTAAATGTTTCTATAGGATCATCTGCTGCTAAAATGACCTGTGGGTCGAGCATAGCTTCACAGATCATTTCAAAAGAAGGCCAATCTGCTTTGTCAAATTTCCACCTTGGCATTCTCTTCAACGAATTGGAAGAGACATGTTCAAGGATAATTGGAAAATGATCACTGCCACAGAGGTCGTCGAGCACCTTCCAAAAAAACTATGGGAGAAATGCTGCGTCTGTGACAGTAAGATCAATTACAGAGTAGGCCCCATTACCCGGATGTAAATAGGTGACAGAACCATTATTTAATAAACACAAGTCTTCCTGTGACATAAATTGTTCTAAAACTTTGCCCTTGTTATTGAAGGAATTGCTGCCCCACAAAGGGTTGTGGGCATTAAAATACCCTAACAAAATAAAAGGTTTTGGCAGTTGTTCTTTTAAATTATGAAGTTTTGAAACAGAAATTAAGGAATTTGTTGGAACATATTTAGCAAATGAAACACAAACAGCCACAACCTGCAACTCTGTAACAAGAGTGACATGACTGTGGATAACGTTTGTGTTGATGAATATGGAGGAGGCACCAGCAGCTCTCTCCATATCACCTGAAAAGGTGCTGTAAAGGGCAAAGTTTTTAAGTGTGTTTTTATCTTTGTCACAGGTTTTTAAATGACTTTCTTGAAGGCATATGGCTGATGGGTTATGTGACTGAACTAGCAACCCTAGCTCAGCCATATTAACCTTCAGACCCCGACAATTCCATTGTAGTATTTTTTCAAATTATGGAGGGAGGCGGATGGGAGACCCTGATCTTTTGTTAGGAGAACGACTTCTTGATCTCCCAGGTTTCTGTTTCTTGTGGTGATCCTCTAAATGATCACCCCAAATTGTTGTTCGGTCCGATCTGGAATTTTTTTGTTAGTGGAGTTCGAATGGAGGAATTATTTTGATCAGAGTTTTCAAGAGCAGAAGGGTGATCATCTCCACTTGGCCAAGTAAAAAGAGTTTGTGTACACACAGGCACAGAAACTCCCTTAGTGATCTTGGCATACGTTGGCCATAACACAGACATGTTGCCCCGAAGCAAATGCGTTGAAACGGAAGGGGTTGAGTTATGGTAGCGCTGGCTGAAACATTGATATTGCGAGACAAAGAAGTTGATATTGAACTAGTATAAGTTCATATTTACTTTAAACTATCGGGTTCTTATCATCGGGCTATAACCTTTTTTTGTCGATCAACGGAACCCGGATTTAACTCGAAAAGTCGATGTCGAGATTATGTAGGTCACGAGACTCTGATCATGTTTCTTACAGGAGATTGAAACAGTCCAGATATTCTGCGGCAGCTTATGAATACTAGCTTGGCACTTCGAATACGTAGTATTGAGCTTTTAGATGAATACGGAATAAATAATTTAACACGTGTGTTACTTGATTACATATACTATACTAATCAACACGGGGAAGTTTCGTACGTGGACACATCAGCAACATGTAGACATACCTTATCACTATGTGATAATTCCCTAATCTTTAACTGGGAATATTCCACAGGCGCTATTCCACTTGTGAACATTTTCTTGTCATCACTCTGAACCCCTTCATTTTTCACATCAAATGTCAAAGTCACTGTTACAAAAAATACAAATTAAAATTGTTTACTTCCATAAATACACATTTTAACAGTTTGATACTCTGACCAGGAGGCTGTCGGGATTTCTCATTCATATCTATCTGAAAAAATCTTTTGTACATACATGTATTGGTATGTAATGTTGTTTAACTTCAATGTTTAATATTTACTTCAACGGCTCTTCGAATTCAGTACCTGAAATAAATTTTCACAGACATTAATTATAATCCACTAATCTATAAGAATAATAAAACTACGAACTAACTGGTTCGGACTAAAGTGGGATCTGCAATGATATAAATCCAGCTCGTTTATAAGGTAAGCTTTATGCAAGTCAGAAAGCTTCGTGTAATTTGTATACTCATTGACTGAAAAATAACGGAACAAGCAAAAACCTACAAAGGAAAAACTGTTAAGTTTAATAAATATTTATATACCTCTCAGCACATTAATATTTCATAGTTTTTGTTTCAATTTTGATAACATCCGATAGCTTTCAACAGATTGAGGATATATGGCCGAAAAGTTGCCTGTGGGCGCAGACTTGTTAGTATCGGTGCATAGCTTTAATGGATTTATAATGTTTTTCTATACAGTCGAGTATAAGTCATAGTAAGTTTTGTTAACATTGATATATATATATATATATATATATATTTTTGTCAAGAGTAATCACACTGGCACAGGGATATCGACTAATTAAAGCCG
>JAVFBZ010155499.1:0-10023 GCA_032466195.1 Katharina tunicata
TGAAAACACATTACACTGATTACACATTTAATTTCAGACACACTTAATAAACCTGTCAACCTGCGATTTCCTGCAGAATTGGTCTTTTGTCATCATTCAAATTGATACACAAACCTGGGAATTGCACGGCAGGGTAGATAGTTAATGTAATTTTATCTCAAATTATGAGCGTTTTATTGTATGTTTTTCTTGTCTAATGGAATGCTCCCTTATCTTTTTGGTATTTCATCAAATTACTTAATACCCAAATGATTGAGAAAATAAAAATGTTTGCCCCTATTAAAGGTTAAATGTTACAAACTAAACTACAGCTTCAGATGATTATCTAGCCTAAAGTTTTAGTTTCACTGACAGACTGTTTCCAGTTCTTCATTACTTCCAGTAGTGTATTTTCTAAACAAGTAACAGTTTATACATACTGTAGCATACTGTGATACGAAGTTCTGCATACACTTTTTCCTTGCTCATTCATGCTTAACTTGAAATACCATTGCCATGCTCAACAGTTACTGTGCACAGAATATTACTAGAGACCACAATGTTGTTCAGACTACATTTAAATACATGTCTTCAAGAGAATGGAAGAGGGATGCCATTTATTTGTTTTACATCCAGTGTTTCCATATATTTCTTAAGCTGAAACAGTAAATTGTATGTCATGTTAAATTAATAAAACACTAAACTCATACATACGTTCTTCGGAAGCTATAATTGTTTGTTTGATTGGAGTTTAAGCTGTACTGAAGGTTATTATACTAATATGACGATGTGCCAGCCTTTATAGACTAGTATAGGAAACTTGTTTAGATAACAACTTTGGGTTAAGATAAACTAAACAGAGAACATAGGCACTAAGTTTGTTTCTTTGATTTGTGTTTGAGGTACTTTCCATGTACTCTAAGTATATATAACTTTAGATAAATAGGCCAAAAACTTCAAAAACATGTAATTTTATATTAAATACTATAAAATGACATAATAGAGAAAGGGAACTACAGGTACTCCATAAAAAGGAATTATAATGCATAATTGTGACTCAATATTACGATTTATTGTTAAACCATCATCAGGAGAGATTTTGCTATAGACAACATTTAACTTCCCGTGGTTAAGCCATGGAATTCAAGCTTCGCCACTTGAAACCGTACGCTACCGGCTTAGTATGGGCCAAACATGATAAAGCATATCAAGGTATTTAACCGCCTGTTGAGTCTGTTTGAGTATGTTGTGAACTCATGACAAAGTTCCAAATTAATAAATAAAAGTAAAACAGTGTCGCTAATCCGTTGTTTCCAGAAGGTGTTGAGATTAGCAACAGGGGATAAATCGTTTTCACGCACACCTGTGTATTGACAGTCTCAAAAAACCCAACCAGTGTTTTTTGTAATTTAAATTTTTCCTTGGATTTGCTCACTTGGCGCAGAAAAGAAATCTAATTTATTAAAATACAATACATACTATGTCCTTCATTTTGCTTCAAATCGCAGGGAAATGAGGAAAGTAGTGCAATCTCAACTTAAAAAATGACGAATTTTCAAATTTTAACAATTTTATCCACTTAAGTGGGAAGATTTTCAATTTTTAAATGGCTGTTTTTTCTCAAACTGGGCACTCCCCGCACACTTTGTTTGTTGAACCTGATGGAAGATATAAATATTAATAAGAAACAGGTACAATACGTAAAAATTTTGGACAAGTATTCTTGTATGGAAATCGACAAAAACTACACGTACAGCACCTCTCATGCTCTCAAAACCTAACCCTTTTATAAAATCACTGTAACTGCAAGACTAATTGCAACTTTCATGTGTGTGTTTAACTTGCGTAAAGATTAGAACTCATACACTGTCCGAGTGTATATATAGCACATCTCTGCTTTTCTGTGTATAACATAACAGATTGATCTCAGAGCTGACCGTCGGTAGCATACATAGTGCATAAGAACGCTGGGGCGTGGGGCTCAGATATATTCAGCTTTCTATAGATCAGTGTGATATTCCATCGCCTGTCTGGGCAAGGGAACTGTTACACCTACTGCTTTACTTCCATGGTTAAGTAAACTGATATTGACAGTAAACGAAAACACCAATGGGCACCAATCAAATGAAATCATATATGTGTCCATATATCTTTATGTTCTGTTGATCACAAAGCCAAACTGTATGAAAGGGAAGCCAATAGAAAAGCAATTTGTATCCACAACACCCAATCAAGAAAAACAAAACTGTTAAAGTAACAAGAAAGCTGAACAAGGAAGCCTCTAAAACTATCTTTTCAATACATATTTATATGTACCTACTTACCTATATAGAATTAAATGTATATCAACAGTTACATACACTAAACAAAAGGAGTTGGTTACTTATCAGAGAAACAAATCCAGCGCTAACTAAAAGCACCTCAACACACAGCCCATAAACAGCTTTAAGGAATTATAAGTCACTTGATTGTTTGATTGATTGATTGTAGGTTTATGTTTTATTCATAGAGAAACTATTAATAACCTAGTGCTGCAATCATAATAATGAAACGACTAACAGAATCATAATCTATGATCATTCACTAGTAGTTAATGATGAGAACTTTCGTGTGTGAGTGTTTATAAAAAAAACTACGACCAAATTTAACTGCATGCATCTGCTTGATGGGGTGAAGAAAAAGGATCTACAAGAGAATTGCAGGGAGCAAAACAAAAGGACATAACAAATCAACTCTGATGGCTTTATCATCACTCAGGGAGCACCAGGACACTGCACTAGTTAGTACACAGGGATCTCCCGACCTCCCACAGTCCACCCACTCTGTATTGAAACACTGGTTACAAACTGTCTGATAAAGGAGGAAACCACACAGTACACAACTTTAACTTTATATACCTCCAAGAATAATTCATAATAAATAGAACTTAATGAACAAAATCACCCTGCATCCAAAGTAACTGTACCCTAATGGGATACTGTGCCAAAACATGGATAATGTGGAATGACAAATATGGCCTGTTGGCCTACACCGACAGCCCTAAGTCTACATCTGAACAAATGCAGCAAACATGACAACGTGGATGTCTGGATGACACTCGACAGCCACTCGTTATTATGGCATGGTCAAGCACATAAGCAATTCAGTAAAGAAAGTATTTTTGTTTTATTTGGGGTACATGTAACAGATTGAAACGATTCAAGTTCACAAAATTTTGCAGGCCGAGGCGGCGGACACCCATGGTGGACTTAAACCAATGACCCTAAGAGTCCGACACCAACTTGCCAGCAGTTAATTGACACAAAGGAAATGAGAATATCGTTACAGGTCACTTTCTGAACGACACAAAAATATTTCATTTCATAAAACTAAAAGGATCACACATGTTAAGAGTACTAACTATTCATATTTATGTATTGATAGTACATGTATCTTAGACAACATTCAATTACATAGCAATATAGGGGTGTGAAAATTGGGGCTCCGAAATGAAGGAAAAATAAATGTCCCTGATTGGAGTTTGTGAGTTCTTTAGTCTGAGCATTAGTCAATGGAAAACAGAGCTGGAAACTCTTAGTCTCTTAATAACATAAATCACCATCAGAACTAATCTGATTCCTCTAAACAATATAAATAAAAACTGACTAGAGATATGTAACTCCGTAAACATTTTTTAGGACAACATATTGTCTTGGGAAATTAATTAGAGTAAATTTATCTGTATACATACAAGTACATCTGTTTAAAATAGAACACTGACGTCTGTGTTGACAGAGAGACATTCCTTGGTATCTATGTAAAATAGACAGTGAAATACTGTTTTAACAATGAATGTACATGTGATGTGCCCTAGCTATGCAGAAGTAGATTGCTGTAACCAATCAACAAAATCCAAATGTTAGTAAACTGGAGCATGTCTGCGTTGTTTGATACAATCAAGTCATAACTTCAGTGTCTGTGTAGACATAAAATAAAATAAAAAAACTAAAAACAGGAAGATGCCCCAAATTGTCCTTCTTAACATCTTAAGTCATTCCTATACGTTTAGATCCCCCCACCCCCACCCCCCACAAAAAAAAACGAGAATAAAAAAAAAAAAAAATGAAAAACATTATGACAATCTTTGAACCATTTAGTGGCCAGCCATTGGATCGTGCCATTTCATTTGAGCAGACCCTGGCCCAACCCTAATGTTCCTAGAACTTTACATGTAGGGTTCCATTTCTGTGTACTTAAATATCAGCAGGAAAAAATCATGAAATACATTACTGTCTGTATGACTCGTCACAGCATCAGTAAAATGCGAGAAACGCCATTCAATTATAATAATAATAATAATATACAGGTGTATATATTATTGAAAATGTTAATACTTTACATCTACAATAATTTTCAGAAGCATCACCATTTATAAAGCTTACATATATTTAACCATATACATTCATAAATATAAGTGCCACCAATCAACCAACCTCCCCATGCATCCCCCTTTTGAATGTATCCCTTCCTTAACCTCAGTCAACAAGTAATATAAGTATTGAACTTTTGCTAGAACATCAGATCTTCTTATTTTGGGGATTCCTAATTAATGCTTTGGAACCAAAACAATAATTATCAGCGTTGCCATCTTGATTAACATTCAACCTCGCAAAAGTAGCTAGAATATTAAGCCACAAGTAAACATATATGTGATTTATTATGTATTTGAATTTCATATTTTCATTTAATGATAAACTTTTAAATGTTTATTTCACCCAAACTACACCCTGATCATTCGTTAATCGTCATTACATACCATGATCAATGATGCTTATTTTTAAAACATGAAGAAAAAATAAGGCTCAATAGAGAAGAAACGGCATGCAGAGCTGTCAAAATGGGGACACACCCTTTTTCAGTATTGTACT
Source organism: Katharina tunicata (assembly GCA_032466195.1). Taxonomy (NCBI): domain Eukaryota; kingdom Metazoa; phylum Mollusca; class Polyplacophora; order Chitonida; family Mopaliidae; genus Katharina; species Katharina tunicata. Next base: position 4,887 of record JAVFBZ010155499.1, read on the forward strand.
CCTTACTGCAGTATACACCATGAATAAAAACATTAAATAACACTACCGGCCTGCGTGACAATGAGAAATAAATCTTTGGGTTATTAACGAAATGACAGATTATGTGTGACAAGCAGAAATGTCAAACCGTTAAAACAAAAACTAGCTTACCAGTGGTAATTTTCCTTTCTGTCGGCATGCTGCTGAACGATACAGTCTTCTTCCTCTGATGTTTCCGACTAGCGGCATCTTTGATTAAACTGCTTCTCCGGGGTAGTAGGCCTACTTGGCTTGTTAAGCCCCCTTCTTTATTCGAGTTTGAATGATTTTTCACGCTACCTGATTCTGAATCACCATTAACAAATATAGCATCTTCATCATTTGAAGACGGAGATCTGTCGTTTTCATTTTGATTTTTGTCTAAATCCAAACTGTGTGTACTGTCAGTATCAGTCGCCATGTTCACTCCATCCAGCCACCAAAATAATTGTCTAGATTCAGGGGAGACAGGTTAAATATGTTCTCAATACGAAATCTTCATCTTAACAGTATTAATAACAAAATCTGCCAAAATGTTATTGAAGTAGTCCAACTGTATTGAACAATCATCAACAAACGCCATTGATTAGTCTTCAATAGTATGGCGTGCAACCGGACAACATGTAAACCAACGTAGGTCAAGTGCATGGGATAACCTTACCTACCTACTGCGCAAAATGTAATCTTCCAATGATCCAGGTCGTTTGCTATATTCAAAATGGTGCAACCGAACAGATAGATACAGCTTGCAGTCAGTAAGTTCATGTACGTACATTGTTACTTTCCAAGCTGTTATTGTATTAAGATACCTTAAGCGATTAAATTTAATTAGGCTGTGTTTTCATTCTCAAATTGTCATTCGAACAAATATCGGCTGACGCTGTCGTCACTATTTCTCCAAGTGCTGAGAAATGTCAATCACACGCTGCCGAAGTTCTAAATAGCACAACTTACAACTGCAATAACAGTAAAACTTCCAAGAGCTTCACAACAACAATAACACTTTCAAGAGCTTCACAACAACAATAAAACTTCCAACTGCTTGCGGTAAAAAATGTACCCCACTTATCAGTCTGTAGGCTAAAACCAATGAAAGAATGCTATTCTAAACACAATAAAGGTCAGTTAACAGCCTTAGACTACACGTCACGGTAGCGCTGGCCCTGCTAGCCAGAGACCCGGGTTAGGGTTAGTGTTCGAATCCCGGTGGAGGCAAGAAAATGTTCTTTCTCTACATTAATACAAAAATATATACATATATGCTGTTAACTGACCTTTGGATATATCCAAAATCATACCCAGACGTCCAGTGAATATTGAAATGATAAATACCACACGTTCAAAGTCTTTTTCTAAGGGCTAATATTATATATCCTTTAATTTCTACATAAATGTGTACTCTGCCGAATTTTCTGTTAAAGTCACATACACACCCAAAGATTCTGCATGTTGGGTTTTCACAGAATCACATAAATTATAGATATTTGTATCAAAAAGTAAAAGTAAGAGGCATTCCGTTAATTCTACCCCCAGATTTGAAGGTAAAGGTAGTTTAAAAGCCTGGTAAAAGTAAAAAAATCTGCCATAAATCTTAATTGAAAATGTGTCAATCTGCTGTCACATCTCAGACACACTTTGATGTACCAACGTTACTCCGAGTCAACCGTGTAAGCCACACCCCTTACAAGGTTAAAAATGTTGGCTAGTTACAAACAAGGTCATTTGCCGTGGCTGGATCAAAGTCTTTGTGAACAAATATGGCCAGCCGTCTTTCCGTTAAATTTTAATAACTGCTAGATTTCTCCTGGTCCGTACAAGCTTTGTACCCAATGAATACTTTTTATTTTAACTTGACTGTTTTAATTTTTGAACAAACATCAAATCTTGTAAAAATCAAGGCAAACAGAATTAGTTGAAAATTCCAAATGTTAGGTGCTTATGCGACTTCAAAGGCAATGCATGGCATTAAGGTGATATGATTTGTTCTCTTTTATGATTAATATTTTATGTATAAAAAATAACTTGATTGAAAACGGCTTGAAGTTCCAAAGGTCAGTTTTGTGCAGTATAGCACGAGAGACTCTCAGCAGAAGAGAGACATGAGGGTATAGAAGATATATTGGCTGTATTTCAGTAGTTTGCTATCAGCCTTACAAATGTATACATGTTACAGAACTGAGGATGGCAAAATAAAGCAAAGATATCTTCCATGCCAACATGACTTCGTTGTTCAGAGGTTCTTTTCAGAACAATTTAAAAAAGCTCCAATTGCACCATTGGTTTCACTTTGTTCAACAATAGTCTCATTAAACAATGTTAGTAGTGGAATTATGAGCAGTTTACCATTGCAAAGGGAAATAACTCTCTTTGACAACTCTACAAAGTCACAACCCTTGATTTAGCATCTAACTAATCGATTGTCACAATTATAAGGACTTCTCAAAAAATTATAAGCTTACAGCAAATGTTTTTGATATCATGATAGACATCACAGATGTTATGTACATTCATTTACATTTTTGTGGGTGGTGACATGTAGGTGGGTGCCTCCTGGTGCTCTCTGAGCTAAGGGGCATCAGGAAGCCAATTTGTTGTGGTGTCCTGTTTTTTGTCCTGTAAATATATTGTGGTGTCTTCTATATAGCAAGATTAGGATAGTTTTCCACCCATTGGGTTGGCACACGCCATCTTACAATAACCTTAAGTATGGTGTCAAACCCCAATCAATCAATCTTTTACATTTTGTGAATTATAACGTGTTTTATTTATTTCTGTTTCCAGATGGTAAAATTAGTCATGATTTTTTAAAAGATAAAGGAGGTCTTTATTATGGATAACTGTGATCATGTGACTCGTCTGCGCCCATCCCGAAATCACTCCATTCTCCACCCGCAAAGATGGCGCTGCTCAGTCTGTGGCACAACGGAAAGTGTTTATGTAAGCAATATTTGTGTTCATGTCCAAGTTAATATAATTTTGTTGTCCAAAAAAGTTGAATACTGTTTCCACATTTGCTGGGTGTAAAATGTTGTGCTCTTAACAGTATTTCACTTATATTACAGGGGTATCATAATTAAACAGACACAACCATAAAAGTTTTATGTTCTGTTGATAAAGTACATATATATGGTTCTCCCAGTACTACTGACGGCTTAAAACAGACAGCTTTAAATAGGCCAAGATGTAATTTCCAGAAACTTCAATATTTCAATATTTACCTCTAGTCTTGACCAAAAAATTGCTTCACTTTATTGACTCTGGCTTTTTTCAAAAATGTTGAAATCGTATCAAAGTTGAAATGAATTGAAATTTTATAAGAATTATTGCTGAACTTTATCGCATTTCTTTAAGCTACACAGAAAATAGTCAACAATTTCTAAACATGGCCAGAAAATCCTGTTTCTCCATGTACGGCTTGAGCCAAAAGCTACAATGTGGAAAATTAACCTACCAGAATACGTTTACACCTCTGAACAGCAAGATGAACTGTTTTGGTATTGTAGGCATGTTTGAACTGTGCTCATGTAGCTTGTGGCAGATTTAATGAAGAGCATTCCCTTCAGCATTTCAAAGAGAGTAAGGTAAGCCAGAGGTCAATAAAAATAATAAAGTGGAGATGTTTTATTACAACAACCTCCTATTGTGGTCTTTCTTTAAATAAAGTTATTCAAACTTTCATTTCAAAAACAGAATTGATGATCTCTGAATTCAAAGTGCTTTTTAGATGAACAAACATGAACAGGCTGAACAGTCTGGACATTTATAATGAGGCTACTTTCTGTGCTTAAGAAGATATTTCTAAACTTTGCTTTTAAAAAGTTTTTTTTTATGTCATTGATTTTATTTCTCTGATACAGTGCATTGTTTATATGTTTTAAGTTACTACGGTGTACGCCTGCTCACATATAAATAATGCTGATAACATATATGTATTTGTTGACAGCATCCAATTGCGATAGAAGTTAACAAGAAACATGTTTACTGGTAAGCTACACACAAAATATTGATACAATGTACAAACGGTTAAGCACATGCCATGAGGTCATGGAAGGTTTCTTTTTTTAAGAGTGAAGTATGATATAAAACCATTCAAAAAAAAGCGTAGGACATAGCCAAGCCTCATGAAATTTATTATTGATTTACTTCAAACTGTTTACTTCAAAGCCTACTACAACAAATATAAGGTGATGGGAGGCTTGGTATGGATAACAACTTCTTAATTTATTTATTTCTCATTCCAGATATTGTTTTCTAGTTTATGGTTGTCATTTGTTGAAATTGTGGTCTCTTACTGTAATAGTGGAATATGAATTTCTTGGCCGGTCAATCACATCTTTTATTTTCAATTACAATAAATTATAAGCAAAGAACCATACATGTACACTCAAAATTGATCTCTGGAATAAGATAGAAACGTTGTGCCTAATAAATGAAAAATTTGTTATCCACACAAAGTCTCCCTGCGTCTTACATTTATCCAACTTTTAAATGCCTCTAAAAGAACCTACAAAGTATATAGATGTACTGGTCAAACTTAATTTTTTTTTCTTTCTGAGAGATTGCATGTCATGGCTCGCAAAACCTATTGATTGTTGACCTTGTTCACATAAGGCTCTGTTTATGCATTTTTCCCCGTCTATTTTTTAATAATATTCAATCAAGCAGAGATTGTAGATCTTGTGTTTTTTTAATTATGATATTTCGCAAAAACGCAAGCTGTATATTTGATAAGATGAAATTTAGTTAATATCATGTGTCTAGACTAGAGTTTGTACCACTGTTATCAACCATCATGGTGTCACTAAATATTATTGGCTTTGTTTCAGTTACGAGTGTGATGACTATGTACTAAATGATAACAGAGCTGGAGATCTACATGAATTAAGACTAGCTCTTAGGGCTATCGCCACTCAGTCATTCCAGGCTGTCTCTCTAAACCAGCAACCATTACTTAGGTCCATCTCCTTACACGAGGAATGGTGAGTTTGGCAGCCAATACTGGGAATACCAGATTTAATATTGAATCCAGTCACTATAAAGGTTTGAAAATAAATTGCTGCTAAAAACTTGCTTATCAAAATGAAGTTTTATTTTTTTTTTGGGGGGGGGGGGGGGGGGG
>JAVFBZ010155510.1:0-18565 GCA_032466195.1 Katharina tunicata
GGTCAGTTTTAAAAAGATCAATATTAAAATCACCGAGGAGGATACAATTTTTATTTACGGGTAATTGCCTAAGTAACGATTCGAATTTCTCATTAAATGCTTCGACAGATTTACCTCGTGGTCGATAAATAGTACCAACACAATAAGTAGTTGTATTTATGGTTATATCAACAAAAACAGATTCGTACTCACCAGTATCACATGTCAAATCGTTCCGAAGTTTACATGAATTAACCGCGTTGTTAACGTATAGGACAACACCCCCTCCTTTTTTATTCGCTCGAGAGACTGAAAATGCTGTATAGCCGCTTATTTTATATAGAGACTGTGTTGTCACTCAGCCAACTTTCCGAGAAACCTAGGACAGAAAACTCATGTTTTAAATTACTCAGAAAACCAGAAATTTCGTTGAAATTTTGTCGAAAGCTTCGAGCGTTTAAATGAAGTACTGATAGCTTGGATGAAATATCAGATGCGTGAATTTTGTTATGAAAATCTAGTTCAGAGAAGTTATTAGACTGATGACTATTTAGAGAACCCCAGTAATTAATTTCATGATCATTATCTTCAGTACATGTTTTACTGTGATTAATATCATTCAATTCAATAGGATTGAAACACATATGGTCAATTAAATCAAAATTGAAAACGGAAGTAGAAGTCGGAGTGACAGATGAGATTTCTAGATCAGAGGAGTTATGAAAGGGTAGAAAGGAGAAGGGATTCGAGAATGGAGCAAGCTGATTAGGATTCATATCATCCATTTGGTCTAGATTGCATATAGAAGTGATGAACTGTTATTATTTTTGGCAATCTCGTCATATTATTCAAAAAAATATTAGAGTTAATACATATGTGCATATAAAACTGGAAATCAGCACAATCGTGTTTTATACTCAAATAGAAATTAATAGTGTACATTTCTTTCACAAATCGGTATGGTAAGCTGTGCCGTGGGTTACTGGTTGTGGCAGGCTGTGTATTTGAGTTGGAGAGTCCATTGACTACGTCTAAATAAAGTTTGGGTAAAGTAGGATTGTTATATAATAAGCAAACAGTAGCCAGAGTGATCATAACATGAATAAAACATTTGGGTCCTTGAGAAGTGAGATCACTAGACTGTTTCAGCATAAACGCCAGCAAGTTGTTTTTGAACAGAGCAATATACAACAGCACCCACACACAACAAATGATAGTATTATAGTAAAACCGATTGACACTGCTGTAAACATTAGGCATATAGTCGTAGTGTGTTAGTGAGTAAACGATTTTGATTTCTAACAACAGCGAGAGCATAACACAAAACATAAAAGCAGACTTGGGTCCAAAAAAAACAACAACAGACAAATGCTAGCCTGTACCCGGTGGAAAAAATATATATAGTATTTTGGCCATTGTATACATTAACTCAAATGTATGAGTCGCAAGAACTGACACGATATAAACATTTAAATGACATTTCCAGACCCAAAATATTTTCACAGATATATTTAATATATTTATTTATTCTTAACATATGTGCTTAAAATAATTTAGAATTGTATATAATGATTTTTATATTTATATTTTTTATATTGTATTCGTTATATGTGCTTTGTATATATGTTTGTCGGAAGATCGACCGTTTTGGTGGAACAGGCCATCGAATTTAAATAAAGAGTATTATTATTATTATTACTCTAAAAGATGAACAACTGTAGTGTCTTACAGATGTTATTCTGCAGGGATGGCCGGATTTACAGTCACATGTACCAACTCTAGCTCAGCCTTACTTCTATATGACAGACGAGATTGCTGTACAAAACGGTAGTGTATTTAAAGGAAACAGATGCATTATTCCTAAATCTCTACGCCCTGAAATACTCAAGAAACTGCACAGCAGTCACATTGGTGCACAAGCTTGCTGTCGCCGAGCCCGTGAATGTGTGTACTGGCCTTCAATCAACTCACAGATTATCGACTTCATTGCCAAATGTGATGTTTGTCGTACTTTTAAATCTAAAGAGACTCTGATTTCACATGATATCCCTGATCGACCCTGGTCACAGATTACTACTGATTTGTTTTCACTAGATGGTGAGAGTTATTTAATCACAGTTGATTATTACAGTGATATTTTTGAAGTGGACAGAATCTATGAGAAAACCGCTAAAGTTGTTATCAGCAAACTAAAATCCCACATATCCAGATATGGCATACCTGACATTATTTTTTCTGACAATGGTCCTCCTTTTGAATCTTAGGAATTTCTAGCCTCATTAGACTACAGAAATACTCCCACAGAAGGTCTGAATATTTCACCCTCTCAAGTACTACTAAACAGAAGAACTCCTCTACCTATGAAAGAAGAACTCTTAAAACCCTCTGTTCCGCAAGGTGTTTTAAAGAAAAAACAGCAAAAGAAGGGAAAACAACAGAAGTATTATAACCGTGGATCCAGGGACCTTCCACCTCTTCGTGAAGGACAAACCGTTCATATTCAACCTATTCAGAAACACACACGTAAATGGCAAAAAGGCAAAGTTAAACAACAAGTCAATATTCGATCTTATGACATTGAAATGGAAAATGGCAACACTTTACGAAGAAATAAACATTATATTAGGGACTCAGCAGAAGTTTCCATAGAACAACCCAAGGTTTCTATCAGTCCTTGTTCATGTGTAACCAGTCAACCTGTAGACTCTAATATTAGCCAACGTAAACCGGCGACGCCGCCACACCAAAATAAAACAAGAAGTGGTCGAGCCATTTAGCCACCCACCTACCTCAGTGAATATGTGCAGTGACTCTAGTTAAATAATTGCTTACACAAATGACTTTTGCCGATTAATAACTTTAATTAATGCCGAGTGACATTTTTTAAAAGTTGATTCTGTTACATTCTTAAAAATTTATTTGAAAGGAAAAATATTACGATAATTACTTTAAATGACAGAGTTTATGTTTTACGGAAAGTGCCACACGCTTCCGACTTTCTTCATGTTGTGCAAATCGCCAATACATGTGTTCATCCTGCAGTCGCAGTTACATCGTCGTATCAGTTCTTTCTCTCTCTGTGATTTGATAGCCCAAATCATAACACTGTGTATCTCGTTATTACCATCACATATCTAGGCCCAGATAGGTGCATGAATATGCATACAAATCTTACATTTTGTGAGCCGGAAGCCTATTTACCGCCGTATGCAAGATAAGCGCATAAACATACATGGGTATTAGTGCGAATTCCATGTGGTGTTATGTAACTGGGTGGGTCTCCACTCCGTAAGGAACAACACAATATGTAAAGTCAAACTTAATGTTTATTCCTCAAACAATAACATGTATGTTCTTGTTATCTTGCTAACCAATTGCAAAACGTAAGACAGAGACAGCAATGTTAATTTACCGCAGCGTTGTCAGTCAACTTTGACCATCAAGAGTAGTTACATAACAGCAAACGTCAGGTTATATATCTGATAACCGATTCAGTCGATTTTCTGACCTCGCTATGTTCTCCACATGCCCGACCTAATTCACGCCAGAGGCACATAGTACATATATAGGGCAAATAATTTTATTGGAGTTCATGACAGATATTTATACTAGAAATACATGGTATGGTGAATGTGGATTGCAGATTACAGCGACCTGGTTCGACTTAGATTTATATCAGTTTTGTAAACACTCACGTGACTAGCGATTTGGGATTTAGTTCACATTGTATTGAGAACAAATATATCACTACAGGAATTTGTTTTCACAGGACACCGCGAATGACTGCCCACGAACGAAAAGCAACAGCAACCAACAAGTTTGTATATCTTTATTGACTTTATTTAAATAAATTTATAACAGAAAGATGCTTGCTTGCAGTGGGATGTAAACCTTGTCTTTAGTTTTAGAGTTTCCTTTCAGAGTTACCTCTCTTTCCGTCTCTCAGTCTCTCTTCGTTTGGTACGGGCACAGAAGCTTACTTCATCTACTTACTGTCAGGGTGTAAGCTACACATTCCGGAATAACAATAGAAGGGTGATTAGAAGCAGCACACATTTTGGAATGAGAGTTAGAACCCACATTGTCACATATTACAGGCGAGACAAGTATGACGTCATTGATTTCAGTACATGACGTCAAAGTATCGTTAAACTGATGACATTTAACGAGCTGAAGGTCGTCATGGACACCAATAGATGGACTGGGTCTTGGTGAATGACTACATTAGCCTTAACAGTTGGGCTCCATTGTGGAAGTTTGCTGCTCGTTTTGTCAATCTTTTTTCAGAACACCAGTCTTAGCATCATTGATTGAGCATACTTTTTTTAGTAATATCAGATACTTGCGATTTAAGTTCGTTGATATCACTGACAACAGCCATAACATCCGACATTTGCATTTTTATTCCATTGAGCTCTCGTAAAAGATAGGCAACATCGATATGATTGACAGACACAGTGGGCAATTAACTCAGTTTTGTGGCATCAAAGCAGGGAATATTTTCAATTTCAATTTCTTGTAGCATTCTTGCAAGATCCTGTAAAAGTATTTATCTTTTTATTAGGACCATTCCTTTTACGTATTCTAGTAGTAAATTTATGTTGACATCAATTGAACAAGATATATTTAGCTTCTTGAGCCTCATTAGCAGTAAAAACATCACCACACAATCTGACAACAGTGTCGACAGTCAGAATGTCAATTTTATCTACCATATAACATAAGTTCTCATTAATTATTGGTTCCGAAGGCTCTGGTACAGTACCTGGTGTGTCAACCTCAGTCGTGACAGCCTGGGAAGAATCCGTTGTGTTAATCCCAATTTCAGCCATACTATGAATATAGTAGATGGCGTTTAATACAGGTGTCTTAATTTCTATCTATTGTCGCAATAGTCGTCATTGTCAAGACGTCAAGCCAAGGTAGCGAGTGGGTGGCGCTCCGAGTATCCTCTGCCACGATTGTTTTGTTTGTTGTCCGTGCAAATAACGCTTCCTTCGTCAGTTGCGCTACCACGTTGTCAAATTAGCACGGCGCAAAACAAGGCAATAAAAAATTCGTATAAACGTGTTGGAAAGGTATTTAAATAGTAGGTTTAGATAGTGTTCGTAATATTTGAGCTAGTATTAGTAATGTTTTAGCTGGTATGCTTCATATTCTAGCCGGCATTCGTAATGTTTTAGATGGTATTCGTAATGTTTTAGTTGGTACAGGCGTAATGTTTAGCTGGTATTCGTAATGTTTAAGCTGGTATTCGTAATGTTTTAGCTGATATTCGTAATGTTTAAGCTGGTATTCGTAATGTTTAAGCTGGTATTCGTAATGTTTAAGCTGATATTCGTAATGTTTTAGCTGGTATTCGTAATGTTTTATCTGGTATCCGCTCCCCGTAAAGGTATGATTTGGTTATCTTTCAATTACTAGCGCTCGGCATAATATTCAGTTGGCGACACGACTGTTGTTTCCGCTGTTGAAGTTCACTTCTGGCTCCGGGTTTACTATTCTACATAATTATATCGAGTGTAGATATAATACAAATCGCTGTTTTAACAATGTATCCGCACAGTTTTCCATAGACCACTGCGGCAGTAGACCTCTAAACTCTATTCCTACAACGTTAAGCAATATAAATAAAGAAAGATTTACAGCAAAACAATTAGACGCCACCAAATACATATCAAACGCCCTGCATTACGCGTACTAGAAGTGTTAGAATAGACTTTGGCACGCTTGCCCCAGTTTGATAAATTTATGTACTAAACAAAATGCGCTAAAATAAAGGCATGTCAAGTTGGCAGGTGTGTGTTCAATTCCAGATTCCAACCTGCAAAAGTCTCTGAACTGAATATTATCCGAAAAGCCTCGGGAAAACAGACCTGCTGTTAAAGGTCACTTTGTTTACGACGCACCCATACTTAGAGCAGCCCATTCTCTGATTAGTTTCATCACTGTTTTTTTTAAACAGCTTTACTAACGACTGTGGGGCACAGCGGTGAGAGATGCTTAAAAAGACATTATGAAAATAATTCCTAGTCATAAATTGTGTAAATATTCGAATTTCCACCGATAAGTTTGACATCATAGAGTAGCTTAACAACTCCAAAGAATGACGAACAATTCATGTTGACTATATTTCGGTTTAATTAAACCATCTTCATCAGTACATTGAACAATCTCAAGGGTCATTCCAGGGTTATATTTACCAGCACTGAACAAACAATGAACTAAACCTTTGGTATAATATTTATTTTACCTGACAGTGCCACTGTGTGTTTTATGGCCACGTGCGATCACAGCAACACGAGACTACCCACTATCCAGTTTAAACCATTTTCTAAACAAACACTTTCCCAGTCATCGCTAGGGTGCCCTAGTCAACCAAACTATCTGCCCTCATGGGTTCAGAAATGCAAGTACAATAACATCATAGTAAATGGGAGCTCACACCAAACGGTTTTGCTCGGTCGCTACTGTGATAACTTTAGGGCTATAATAAATTCGGGAGTATATATTTTTAAAATTACGCTTTGGAAAAAAGTGAAATCTGGTCAAAAATCGCTGGTCTTGTCCAATAACCTCAGCATAAACACCAATCAAACAACTTGAAACAAGAAAGCAAAACAAATTCAAAATAGCTTATGTATCATACCTTAGTCTTTGTTAAGGCATAACAATTTATGCCATGATAGAACCATAATAGTTCTTATTTAGAGGCTCGAAAACAAGTTTTCAGTGGCCATTATGAAGACACAGTTCGGAGTCTGGCATAGCGCCCTCTGGTGGAAATCGCGGCTATACTGGTACACTGGTAGTAGATGTTATGTATTAATAGCCGATTTTTTGGAACATAATCAAAGCAGAGCTGATCTGTTCGTTTATCCATTGGTTGAACTAAATCACGTGGCCATTTAAATGATGAAAAAAAAGTGGTCTCTAGCGAGACATTTTTATGACTTCTTGGTCGTCCACGATACAGTTTTGTATTTGGCGTAGAACTGTTGTCCCATGGGAGCATGTCTTCAATTTGTAAAACTTGGGACTTTTAGCATTGGGGGATAGTTATTGTAGATGAACCTGTACACTTTCCGTCGTTATATCGAGTACAAAATGTATCAAATGATGATTGTTCTATTCAATTGTGAATAAATCTATCAATCCACCGTTTTTTTTTATTTGGCATCTATACGCGAAATGGGTTTTTTCCCTAGGAAATTCCTATTGGGCGAACGTTCAGACGAATAATGATCGACATTATCGACCACATGGTGAAAATTTTTTTTTTTTTGTATTTGGCTTAGAACATTTGGGAAGCATGTCTTCAATTTGTAAAACTGAACCTTTAGATGAACCTTTACATTTTCCGTCGTTATATCGAGTACAAAATGTATCAAATGACGATCGTTCTATTTAATTGTGAATAATTCTATCAATCCATCGGATTTTGTATTTGGCATGTATACGCGAAATGGTTTGTTTTCTTTCCAGGCAAATCCTATTTGGCGTTTCAGAACAGTTCAGACGAATAATGATTGACTTTGTCGACCACCTAGTGAAAATTTTCCATCGAACCTGCTTAATTGCTTCAGCCAAAATTTCTTCTTTTTATACATTTTCTTTAATTATTGTTCTTAAACAGTGATGAAATTATACTATAATCGACAGCGCTTCCACAAAACTAAATCGTATTGAAATGCCAACATTTTTGATTTAAATTCCCCTTGAAATCCCAGTCGTTAGAGCAAATGGAATTTTTGATTTGAGTATAAGCTATTCAAGTAATTATTCTATTTACGATTCCAGAAGTTGGACGTTCTGGAAAACAGACAATTATGGGAAAAGCATCAGAGAACGGTGACCAAGCTCTAATCAACGGTCATCGTCCAGACATCGGAATGAAGACATCAGATACACAGTGTGGAATAGGTCCATTTAAACCCAACTTTCTCCAGGTGTTCAGCAATATCCTCAGTTTTACATTTTACTATGGATTCTCGAGCCTTGTGACGTCAGCTCTGTCGATGTATCTGACGTCCCAAGTCACCACGCTAGAAAAACAGTTTGGTCTGAGCAGTTCAGAAACGGGAATGCTGCTCAGCATGAATGACATTGGTTTCTTGACCTTTGTGCTTTTTGTCAGCCATTTTTCACGAAACGCCCACAAACCTAGAGTTCTAGGAGCATGTGTGTTCGTGTTCGGACTTTCAGCATTATTAAGTTCTATCCCCCATTTCATATCATCAGAACCAAACTTGATATTAGCAAACACCACCAATATGTCACTTTCGACTCGTTTGGCAATGGCCGTAGACAAGTTTCGGGGTGAAAGCATGTGTTTCCCGAAGAAACCTTCGCTACTATCTATAAGCAAAAACTTTTCGACGGCTTTGTTTGATTCCTGCTCAAAATCTGATGTCAACAGCCACAATGCTGCGAAGTTCGTTGCTCTGGGGATAATATCTGCAGGCATGTTTTTCCAAGGTGTCGCCAAATCTCCGCGCATGGCCCTGACACAAACCTACATCGATGATAATGTGATCAAAACCAAGACTGGACTTTTCATAGGTAAGACCAAAATTCTGGTTAGAATTGAGCCACGATTATATTTAATTATTTGTTTTGTGTTTACCGTCCTACTTAAGTTAATTCAGGCGATTTCACTTATATATCATAACGACTTAGTACTTCATCTGGTTGGAAGAAAATCGGGAAGTAACCATACCGATATAGTTTATGGATGAAAATTTCTTTATTAATAGGTCATGACGTTTCGAAACCAGATTTTAGGTTTCTGCTTTGAAAGAATCTCGAATCTGATTCGCAAAAGTACATGAAAAATGCGTTTTCCTCAAAATTGACGTCGAAATGACACAATCTTAGATCCAAGACGCCTTGCAATGAACTCTTTGTGGATGTTTAGCTGATGATTTAGAATAATAAAGCCGAAATAGAGTATCTTTACGAACATCACTTCATTTCTTCGGATTTTTTTTCTCATTTTACGTTACTCTAAACTTATCTGTAATTATACTCTTTGTATATGTTTAACTGATGATGGTATAATACACTCGAAATTTAGTACCTATACCAAGAGGACTTCCTTGTTTTTGTCATTTTATGTTATTCTAAACTGATCTGTAGGACTACTGTCTTTTTCTTTAAATACGTGTTTTAACATGCCGTCTATTGTGTATATACGTTTTGATTAATTCTACTCGTTACATAGAATAAGAGAAACTCCGAACAAGGAAATCAAGCTGGTATAGATAAATTTCGGCTTTATTGTGACATCATCAGTTAAACATATACAAACAGTACAAATTATGCTTGCTTTGTTCTATTTGTATATGTTTAACTGATTATGTAGATTAATAAATCCGAAATTTAGTATCTATACCAATATGATTTCCTTGTTCGGAGTTTTTCTCATTCTATGTTACTCTAAATTGATCTGTGGAACTACTGCCTTCTACTCGTAATTCATGTCTACACCTATTGACCTGTGGTCTATGTTGTAGGTATCATAGCTTGTCTCTCAATTTTTGGACCCGCTACAGCCTTTGCCGTCGGAGCTCAAATCAGCCGGATCTACGTTACATTGGAAGGTAATGACATTGCGTATTATTTAATCTTTTATGACGAAATATTAAATTTTGTATTGTCTTTAAGCGACGAAAATTCCCCCTGTAAAATAACTGTTATTTTCAATCACTATGATTTTTTATCACTAAACTCTTATGTAAGATATGTTCAAAAATAGATTGCAGACGATAGGAAAGTTTGCGGAAAACAAATGCAAATAATATAGGTAAATAACTCCTCTCGTGTTATTGTTCATCCAAATTTTGCCCAAATAGAAGCATTCTTTTGGAATTTAAGTAAACCTCAAAACACTGCTTATTTCCAGAAACTACTCTAACAGTAAAGGACCCCAGATGGATTGGGGCCTGGTGGCTCGGCTTCCTCGTTTTCGGGTTCGCAGCCCTCGTCATGTCGGGGCCCCTTCTCCTCTTTCCTCGACGAATGGTGATCAAATCAAAACACACAGAGAAGGTGCGTCTCGCTACAAAACTGCAACATGAATGCCACGATGTGGACAAGGGCGTTCTTGAGAAGCTGAAAGGTAGGAATGACCAACTGACCGAGTAACTTTACATTTTAAACTGCAGCATTGAAACATCAACAAAGTAAAATTCAAATCTCGACATTAGGGCTTAATGAAAGTCACAACCACGATATTGGACTGCCTATATAAATAACTACATGTATGCTGTATTGAAGTCAGAAGAGCTATACCTGAATATGAATCAGCACAGTTACTCAGAAAGGCTTCCGTAGGTGCTGGTGTCTATTCTCCCATATAAAATCATCTTAAGGTCACATACGCACACAAATTTGGATTTTCAAATAATCCGTTTGCCTTGATTTTTATAAGATTTGATGTTTGTTCAAAAATTTAAACAGTCACGTTAAAATAAAAAAAATATTCGTTGGGTATAAATCTTGTACGGACCAGGAGAAATCTATCATTTGTTCGAATTTAACGGAAAGAGGGCTGGCCATATTTTCTCACAAAGACTTTGATTTAGCTGTGGTGTATAACCTTGTTTGTAACGAGCCAACATTTTGAACCTTGTAAGGAGTGTGGCTAACAAGGTTGTCTCAGAGTGACGTCGGTACATCAAAGTGTGTCTGAGATGTGCCAGCAGATCGACATATTTCCTATTAAATTTTCTCGCAGACTTTTCAGGTTTTTTGTTGCTTTTAAACTACCTTTACCTGTGGGTATTATTAACGGAATGCCTCTAACTATAACTTTTTTTTTTAAATATATATAATTCATGTGATTCTGTGAAAACCCAAAATACAGAATTTGGGGGTGCGTGTGTGACTTTAAATAGAGGCGTACTGGTCTTTGAGATATATGCAAAGTCATCTTTAGAGCAGGTGTGTCTGTCTTTATGTTGACTGGAATAAAGTCGAAATACTAAGACATAGACTTCGGAAACTTGTCGGGGAAATCTTAAGAATAATAAAGAAACATAAAATAAAGGAACCATAAACGAAAATTGTTTTAATTGCAAGCGCGTTAAATGAAAAGCATCGCACGATGTTTACTTATATCATTAGAATGCCATGTACTTCCAGTGGGCCTGTGCTAAATCCCAATTGTTTTATGTAACGGAAATTGCCCATGTTTATATTGCCAGGATTTACTAATTACATAATATGTCTTGTTTGAGTGGCATTTAGAAGCTGAGTACATATATTATTTTGAAATTTGTAATCATTGCTTGAAAACGATCTTAGCATCTAGATCGAAACGTTGCTTACCAATATATCCAGAAGTTGAAAATCCATCTCAGTCGTCATGTTTTTGTACATAATATGTGTTTCACGTTTTTCCTTTGGGATATGAGGTACATGGGTCGATTGATAGATTTTAAACTCCGTTCTCAAGGGTATTTCACTTATATGGGGGCAGTATATGCAACGTTAGTCCGTGGCCCCGACACAACCAAAGAACTTGAAGTCACTTCCGACAGAGCCACTGAATGTATTAACGTAGCCCACATGACAAGAGTTCTCTCCCAACAGAGCCACTAAATGTATTAACGTAACCCAAACGACAAGAGTTTCTTTCCCGTCAGAGCCATTAAATGTATTAATGTAACCCACACGACAAGAGTTTTCTCCCGCCAGTGCCACTGAATGTATTAATGTAACCCACACGACAAGAGTTTCTCTCCCGTCAGTGCCACTGAATGTATTAATGTAACCCATGCGACAAGAGTTCTCTCCCGCTGTGTGTCTCATCAACTTATAAATTCCTCTGGTAGATAAATATAATTTACAAACAAACTGTCCTGAGCGAGAGGATAGATATGAGATGCAAAATCAAAATGTATTATTTAGTATACTATTGAGCAGATCGTATTCGCCGCTGGAAACAAAAGCTGGTATATTTTATTTTTCACACGTTTAGTTTCATTCTCTGTTCTTTTTAGATATGCCACTGGCAATATGGCGACTGTTTACAAACTTCACCTATATGTCCATCTTAATAGCCACGTCAATAGACTTCTTCAGCTTGGCTGGTTCTATGGCATTCGCTCCAAAATACTTCGAAGTCTTTTTCGGTCTCTCCATTTTCAAGGCCAACATGTTGATGGGTAATTTCGTACTTTGTTATTACTAGCTCTGACCGAAATATATCTTGAAATATAAAATAAGTCATAATAAATAATTATGTTATTTTATTTTTCTAGTTATAAACAATTTTGAATATGTGATATTTGGTTTTAAACAATATTTTTTATTTAATCAGAGTCGTCTTAAAGGTGAAAACCCCTTGAGTGCGTCGTTAAACACCAATCACATAAATAAATAATTCAAGAAAAGTAAAAAGTAGTTTTTAGTTTTTGTAGTTTTTACAAGTGGATTAATGTAATAACACAAGATTAATTTTAATTACTGTGTCACTGTTGCCACCGTTAATTAATTCTTTGTAAATAATTTAGAGGATGAAATCCAGAAATTTGTGCCCAGTTATATGATTTTCCGACTGTTTTTGTCTTTGTGAACAGGTACCACAACTATAGTGGGTGCTTCTACAGGAATGTTGGCCGGTGGAATTGTAGCTACAAAGTTCAAACTTAAACTGAAAGGCTGCATTAAATTTGTGATAGTGGCTCGTTCATTTTCTGGTCTCTTGATATTCGTACCTCTTTTCATGGATTGTCCACCGCAGCCTATTGTAGGACTGGCCAAGTTCGGGTAAGTGGCTATATTTTTCACAGGTCCTCCTATAACGTGGTATAACACCACGCTGCTATGCTAGGTTGCGCCCATTTTTTTTAAAACGGTCCATTGATTGACTTCGGCAGCGAACCTTGTATATAATGACTGGTCATTTTGAATATAGGTGTGAACGTCAAAGTGAGGCTGCTCGACCTTGACCTGATCAATCGACCTATACCGCCTGTTCCGCTCTATCACATGATTTGTCTCTATTGTTCCATAGGTCCTTTTGTAGTTTGTTAGGCTAAATAGTTCGATTTTACTTCTTCTTTTTGTCGGTGTTACAATAAAGACTTGATTTAACGAGGGTATACAATCAATCGGCGATACCTGATATGCTTTAAGACTTGTGTAACCCAGTGCCCTCAGTAAAGACAGGTTAGAAGGCCTATATATACAATTATATATGTTCAAATTACAAAATTACACATACTAATTACAGTATAATACCAAAAAAATCAATACATGCAAAGGATGAAATATAGAGACCTGTGAGCTAAGGGGCAACATAAAGTCGAACTAATGTTTGCCGGTACGTAATTGTCCCGAGATATCTTCTGTGCTGTCAGTATCGTTAAGGGTGGTTTGCATCACCCATTGATCTGGCACGCCATCATATGAGATAAATAACTTTAAATATGGAGTAAATCCCCAACCAACCAATCTTCATTAGACTTTTCTATTTCAATATTCTCTGCTGCAGATCCGTGAATACCTATGGCCGATTTTCATCGCATTTAAACACGACCTGTTCCGGGTGCATCTGTACCGATTCTCCATATTTCCCAGTGTGTGGTTCCGATGGTCGTAATTATTACTCGCCGTGTGTGGCCGGATGTTCAGCAAAAAACGTAAGATCTCATGGGTTATAAATTGTTTTAAGAGAATAATTGTTAGTCAACTGCTTCATGGCTGATTTAGAATCTCTGAGCTTCCAATAATACATTTGGCTGCAGGCCCTGGTTACGTTGTGGGAGGTTCCCGGAGGCTGCTGATTATGCTAGATCCTTTTTTTTTTTAAGCCAAAAAGCGGTAATGTAAAGTTGTCACAAAGGAGACTACTTCAAACAGGGTTTAAACAAATAAAATCATGAACAAATCTTATTATATTGATAAATGCAAACAAAACAATCGAAACAAAAGACTTGTCTTCATGTCGGCTGGGCCTGCTCGGTTGTCAAACAACATTCTACATTTCTGTCTCGGATCACACTCCCTTCCTGAATGGGGTTCGCTAGTGACTGACAATGGAGACAATTGTTTTACCCGTATAATTGGTAGTGCCATATATCTCAATGAATTTAGATATAACATAATTTAAATGCATATTCATATCATGCTATTGTTGGTCAATGAACTAGGTGACATTATATCAATTATATGAGTAATAGATTTATCTTTCTTAAGCAGCTAAGTTATCTTTTTTATCTGTTTTCCACCAAAGGCTAACACTGTAAAGTTCTCAAATAAGCGAAATACATTTGCGTACGAGATTCCTTACGGCTCAGACAACGAAAATCCGTGAAAAGTATCTTGCTGACGAATGTTGGCCTATAGCAAAACCATACAAAATACTTTTTTATGCTAGTATGTTTAAGATATAAAGATTACTTAATGTTAGGTCTACTCTCCATCTTTTGTTGTTGTTGTAGTTTACCAACGATTAAACTGTCTCACCTGTCTCAGATCGCGCTCCGTACTTCAAAAGGGTTCGCCAGTGGCTGACAATGGAGACAGTTTTTTTTACCCGTATAATTGGTAGTCCCATATATCTCAATGGCTAACAATATGATTTAAATGCATATTCATATCATGCTATTGTTGGTCAATAAACTAGGTGACACTATACCAATTATATTGAGAAGATTTCTGGGTGTCCATACTCAACAACAATATTTCAAGTTATGTTCCAAAACTGCGATTGAGACACAATATCACTTCGCTCTACTATGTCCATGTCATGAGGATATTAGGATGAGTTTCATACCCAGGAAGTTTTTGCAAAACAGTTCACTTTTTCGGTTTTGTTTACTGATGTCTTCCAGAAAGCCCAGCACAATCTTTAATTTAGCAAAATTCTGTACTTTAGCACTTTTTCTGAGAGAACAGAACTTTAGTTTGATATAATTGTTCTGTTAATTGCTTTTTATTGTAAATTATATAATTTATTTTTGTCCTAATGTAGGTATGCTATATGTTCTCTATTAATCAGCATGTATCTGGGCCAATGGCGTCTTATACTGTTCAGAAATAAACGATTTATATACCAATTATATCAGTAATATATTTATCTTTCTTTCAAGCAGCTAAGGTATCTCTTTTATCTGTTTTCCACCAAAGACTGACACTGTAAAGTTGTCACATAAGCGAAATACACCTGCGTACGAGATTCCTTACGGCTCAGGCAACGACAATCCGCGAAAAGTATTTTGCTGACGAATGTTGGCCTATAGCAAAACCATACAAAATACGTTTTTATGCTAGTATGTTTAAGATATAAAGAATACTTAATGTTAGGTCTACTCTCCATCTGTTGTTGTTGTTGCAGTTTAACAAAGATTAGACTGTCACACCTGATCTATATTTAATATATTTTCTTATTTTCTTTATCGGTACAAGAGTTATCAAGTTAGGCTTACCAATGGTCGGTTTTCCTGATAATTCCTGATTATAAAATGTCTGATATTATCAGGGAGATAAAAAAAAACCCAGTTGTTATGCATTTATGTTTTTCTCCTAGATTTAAACAAGACATTTCCATCTGTTTTGTTGCACTACCAAAGATATAATAGTCACACCATATGTACAATTCAACGTTCTTATCTTCTTTCCTTGCCAGGGTTACCAATATACCAACTGCACCTGCGTGTTGTCCTCGGATATCACAGGCGTGAATGTCACCGAGAATTTCACAGCCGTTCCGGGATTATGTCCAGCCGAATGTCCTCTCTTATATTTTTTCGTGGCCGTTCAAGCTCTCGTGGCTTTCTTGGGCACGATGTCAGCAATGCCGGGAGCTATAGCATCAATGAGGTAGACTTTAGATATTAAGGTTACGCCACTCCATTATCCAATATCAAAATGTAAACAAGAGGATATTTGGTGTTTTAAATTGAAAAATAATAATAAGATGTAAGTGAAATGTTTTCTTGTCATTTGAGAAGTGGACATTGACACCAGTTTTGTCATTTTGCGATACCATCTCATAGATAGAGCAGATAGTTCTCCAGACAAAAGGCCGTGAAAATCTCGTTCACTATTTAACTCCGGGTACATCCTTGGCTCTATGGCGGCACAT
Source organism: Katharina tunicata (assembly GCA_032466195.1). Lineage (NCBI taxonomy): Eukaryota > Metazoa > Mollusca > Polyplacophora > Chitonida > Mopaliidae > Katharina > Katharina tunicata. The sequence goes on from JAVFBZ010155510.1 coordinate 16,076, forward strand.
TTTGAGTAGGAATCTTTCAGAATGGTATTATCGTGTGTTTTGGGAGCAGTTATAGAACCTGATCGAGAAGTTATAGAATCTGAACAGGCAGTTATATGACCTGATCGGGCAGTTATAGAACCTGACCAGGCAATTTTTATCTTTTCATGTTGTTGATCAATATTATTGGCGTGTTCCATTCTGTTATTTCTTTAACTCCTAATGTTAAGTTACAACTAAATCAAGCTTGTACCTGGAACTCTCGTGAAGTCTATTTTCACGAGCCTATGATTCGTCACATGAGTTAAGGCCTTATTTAATAGCCTGAGATTCGGGTACCTTTCACGAAGATGTTGACTGTTTGTACGTAGGTTTACAGATGCTTCGGTTTTAAGTTTTTTCCTGCGATTTACCGACTTCAAATTGAATCAGTCCAGCGACAACTTATATTGGATGTTTGATTTTAAATTAGATTGTAGTAAAATTTAAACAATTCATTCTCCATCGCATTTTCGTTTCGGAAACAGTACTACGACAACAACAAAGATTGCTTGTCCGTGCATTAGTGCTGGTATTCTTCTCGGTCCTGAGAAAGGTAACCAAAGCTCCGAAGTGTACTTGTGGTCACGATGGATTCCCAAGGATTGTTTGATCATAGCCTTCTGTACTAAATGGGGATTCCGCACTACCATATTTCAGAATTTATGCTATAGCCTTTCTTAAGAGGAATTGGGTCTACCGCTACCGTATTATCCTATTTTTTTAAAGTTGTGTGTGACGCAAATGTGGCGGACAAACATTTAATTCTAAAAAAAATTTGTTTTCGGTTTTAGAAGTGTTACCGAGAAAGAGAAAACCTTCTCCATTGGAATGGCATCTTTTGTTCACTCTCTTCTTGGTAAGTTGTGGTGCTTGTAAAATGGTCTGCTATTTAGATTTATAGTACACACTCTGATAGCCACTCTAGTCACTAACTTGCATCAATGAACCAACAAAAAAGGCAACCTTTAGTTTACGTTTTTGGAGTCAAATAGTGTTACACTAGGCAAAGATATGCCTGAAGTTTGCTAGATAATAATTAATGCTACTTAATGTCGGAGATTCTTTTATACACATTTATCTCTATATTTCGCCGAATTGTCATCATCCTGTCCACCTTAGGAATATAATGGAAGTTTCCCGCTGGCTGCGGATATCGCATGATAGTTTTAACGAGGTTTCTTGTTGATTTATATCATACACCGGTAACGCATAGTTCTTATATAAGTGAAAAACCCCATGAAAGCCACGTCTAAAACTATTCAAATTAATACATAAATAAATAACTATATTCCCAAAAAGTGTGTGTCTTCACGATTGACCATAAACATTGTCTCATTTATGGTATTTAGGCTAAATGGCACCATTTTACTCTGGAAAACGAGTTCGATGTTTCAAATCTATGACACAACGCCTTAACAGCGTTGCCCAAAATTAGGGGTTTATTTTTCCTACAAAATCTGATTACCTTGATTCACATTTTGCATAAATCGAATTCAACGGGGAAAAAACACAACACTTATTTAACGGCCAAGTAACTAAAGACATAATGAATATAATAAATTGGAAGTATGTAAAAGTAATAATCATCTCTTGCCAAAATTGGCACTAGTACAAGACTGCTGTAGTCGTTTAGACCCACAGTTATGCACATTTGTTGCTACAAAAAGTGTTATACCTTCGGAAGGCTACAGTAACAAAAAATTGATCTTGTTTCTCTGTAGGCTGGACGTTGGGACCTATTGTGTTTGGATACATCATAGACGGTACTTGCATCCTTTGGCACAGCTCATGTTCGAATCAGGGGTCGTGCGCTGTGTATGATGTATATAAAATGAGGAATACGATGAATGGAATAGGCCTAGCTGCTCGCTTCATCTGTGTCGTGTTGTTCATATTGTGTTTAGTGCATCTCAATTTTCGACCGAAGACAGAAGAGTCAGACAAGGGGGACAATCCGGATAAAAAGAAAGAAGAAATGGCCGAACTTGAGAAAATGTTAAATGATAAAACGAACGAGTTGGAGCCTGTTAGAATATCATCGATATAACTTCAGAAGAATTTGAGCTTATTTGAAATTCAAGAATAATTACTTCTTGTAGTTCAATGTAGTGATTCTTGTTGTTACAGGAATTGGAAAAATTACAGGCCTTTTTACGATGGTCAATGTAAGAATACGCATTCGAAAGGAACCGTTGTAATCTGTTTAGTGTCCATGTAACTCGATATATATCGAACTTTCACTATAGATCCGATTTCATCGCAACAGTTTTTAGTTTCGATTAAAGTGATATTGGTTTAAGTGACTGGCATAACTTTGTGGGAATAGTACTCAACTTAAACATAAAAAACAGAGTCAAGATATGTTACAATATAGAAGTTTTAAAAATTTGAGTGAAGATAAATTCAACGCAGATTTATCGACAGCTCCATTTCACATAGCATATATATTTGATGACATAGACGATACAT
>JAVFBZ010155521.1:5591-18564 GCA_032466195.1 Katharina tunicata
AAATGGGATAATTTATCGATTTGAAAAAGTCGATATCCCTGAGGCAATATGAATACTCTTGTCGAATATATATATATATACACTATTTCAGTGTCCCTCTGCGGTTGGCCCTGTTAGCCAAAGACCCGAGTTCGAATCCAGGTGGAGGCAAGCAAACATTTCTTTCTCAACATTTATACTAAAATATATAGAATATGTTATGGAAGATAGATTTTCGCGACGTAACGCAAGCAGGTTTCTGCACTTTGCAAGTGTTCGCGTGTAGTACATTATTGCCAATGCTTGATAACTTTTTAAGTGGCATTTAGAAGCTGAGCGCATAACAAAAAGATTACTAAACTAGATTATGGGTAGATTACCCTGAAGTTGAAAATCCATCGTAGTCATGTTTTTGTTTATGGTTGATAAGTACAAGTAAGACATTTTTTTAAGGCTTGCGGGATAACAAAGTAGGATAATTATTTAAAATCAAAAGAGCCATTGGCCACATTTGAAGTGGTTCTTTAGGCCCTGACTCAAGATTAACCAAAGGAATGGTAATTACAATTGCCATACTTTTTTGATGTTCTGCTAACTGCCTTGACAAAACTTAAAACTAAAATATGTCAATATAACCAACATATATTTACCGTTCTCCATGGGATTTTAGGCTTTATTGTTCTTAGCCTTTCAGAACATCTATTTCTACATCAATTGTATCAGAAACACTGAAAACCCATCAATAAATATTCCTTAAGTACACTGACAAAGTAAACAGTTTGTGTCTTCTTTGACGGTCGACATTATCACCAGAGCTGTTCACAGGAAGTGCTTTGAGAGAACAAGACAGGGTCGCCACGCAGTCCGTGTTATGCTGCCAGGTGTTCAGAAGGTTGGGGCATTTGAACCTTGAACTGCACGTTGTGAATCACCATAACCTGCGCCTAAAATCCACAGAAGTTAAGACTTCATTGTCTGGCGACCCGCGTGGAATATCCAACGACTAGGACTTATAACTAAAAGCTGAGACAAAAAGTGCAACTAATGAAAACATTATTCATAAGGGTTTATGAATAAAATGGATAATCTACAGGTAATGCATAAGTTGAACACGTTTAAAGGTTGCCATAAACACCAGATTTTCTCACAGAAAGTGGTTTTATAGAAGATGAAAATGTCATCACGCAGCGCTGTTCTACCAGAGAAATATTACTGCACGATTTCTTATTGTGAATTAAACTGAGAATTACGTCCATTTACTAACACTATGTCCGATATGTAACACTTAAACCATCACCAAAACGGACGCTTTCATATTTAAAAGCAAAATGAAAAGGGAAAGTCCAGTGTCCAGTCTTCAGTGAAAACGAAACAAGATACCACACATCTTGTGTAAGCGGATTACACGTTATATTGGACTAAATGATCCTGAACAGCTTCAGTAACACATTTTCTATCCATTCGTCTATGGAATCCTTTATGTAAAGGTTTGCCTGTCTGTTGTATGACCGTCTAGATGTTATTTCAACACATATTGCTGAGCGTGCCAGATCAATGGGCAAAGGAAACCACCCTCAAAGACACTGACAACAGGTCGGAACGCTACGATAAAAGGACAGGAATCCACAACAAATGGGCTTCCTGGTGTCCCTTAGCTACGATCACGCCGGGACATGTCATGTAAAAGAAAGTAGCCTTTATCAATAACTTATTGATCCTTTCTACCAGTGTGTTTTCTTCTTAATAAAGGAGAATACAATTTTTTCGATTATTACAACTTTTTGATTAATGAGAGAGTATAACAACTTTTTGATTAATTAGGGAGCATAACAACTTTTTGATTAATGAGGGAGTATAACAACTTTGGGATTATTGAGGGAACATAACAACTTTGTGATTAATAAAAGAGTATAACAACTTCGGTTTTAATAAAGAAGAAAAACAACTTTGTGATTTACAAAAAATAATAAAAAGTTACTTTGTGATTAAAAAAAGGAGAATAACAACGTTGTGATTGATGATTAACAAATTTGTGATTAATAAGAAAGAATAACAAATTTATACTAAAACTAACTGATAATTTATTCCATACATAAATTGTCACATCTTGTATTGATGAATAATTCAGTCAGTCGATATAGCTACTAGCTAATGTGTTTCCAGTTGGGAGGCTGTTTTGACTGTAATGGTATAATTAGCGACTAACGGAAGACTCAATCGGTCTAATCCCCCGTAAACACTGGTCACTTATTGTCTACAGACAATCAATCAATTGACCAGTTGAGCCAGAGTGTAAATCAACACATTACCATAGCTCCCGCCAAATAATCCAATACATTTATAATACGATATTTTAGCAATGTTTCAAACAAGCTCACACATACCTGGCGCAGACAATTTAGCCATGTGAAACAAAAATTATTTCTCAGCTGTACCTGCTCCTTGGAATTCTGAACATGACCGTGTTGGCTGGTGGCTCAATAAAGAGTACGGTACACTTTTTGTTAGTTTAAGTGCTTCAGTTTGCTTCATTTTAAAGATTTTGTTGTCATGTTGACAGAGCACAAATACTCCAAACTTAAACGTGGACCAGTATGCTTATTACAGTTAAAATAAATAATTCCGAGACAAACCTCTACGGACAAACTGATTGTATTTAAAATTGGATCAATGACAGTTTGGATTTACAACCCAGCAAGACAGGGAATACCGACAGGCCGGTAACATGTCTGCCTTGGATACAGAATAAAGATGGCATGACATGAAATGGATAGAAAAGCTTTTAGCATAGATCAGCCGGTTCAATGTGCACTCCGTGGTTGGTGGTCGCACAAATTATGTTGTTTACGAAATACAGTAATGTAAATCGAATCGTATTCCGTCAATGAATTCTGTCTGATACAGCCATTGAAAACCTTTCTTCGCGTGAACCCTCTCGTTGGTGTGATATTGTATATATATATATGCCATCTGCAAACTAATTGTAGGCTTTACAGTTTTCAGTCAATCTGTAGAGTCCTTATGTCAATCTTATGCCTCTTTGTATTTGAATGCAATATACTGACATTTAGAAGGATTGGAGACTCCCTTAGTCCTGAAACCGAAGGATGGGTACCCGCGGGCTCCTCGTCAGAAAAAACTATAGCAAAAAAGTAAATTGCATATTTGCAAATTATTTCATACCTCGGCAGTTTAATTACACACAGTTTTCGAGTAATGGCGAAGGCTTGCATAATCTCTGTGGAAAGTATTGAAAGTGCTGTATTCATAGTGAACATCTTTTGTTTTGAACGTGTGTTGAAATCCAATATAGGATAATACCAGTGTGTCATGAAACCACACACACTTGGACTTAGCGGGTAGCCGCCGGTACTCGTAAGGCCTACTAATGTATATGTAACAAGAGAAGACAGGAACGGCTTTTTGGGGAAATTGTCGACAATTGGTAAACAAAGCACACTGAACAACATTTACCGCTCTCCTGAGCTGTTTTAGGCCTGCTTGTTTTATATCCGTTGCCATTTTGCTAAACTAACGATCGATTCTGCTGCAACAGTTATAAGTTTGGGGTCGCGCCATTACCCAACTTTGTATCTCTTCGGCCTATACTAAACTACCAAAAGCCCCGCGAAGCGCCTGCATCACCACGACCCGCTATAAAAGCCATGTCATGCCATATTTTCCCAAAGTGCATTTCCTCTCTTCTCTTCTTATATATGCTGATATGAGTACCAGATTCCCGCCAGCTTTATGTTCCTGTGACTGATATAGTATGACAATAACAAGCAAGAACCCCTTTGGTTGCCCACCACAAACAACTCTTTGTGAAATTAAACCTACTGAAGCATTAACAAATTTAAGAAACAGAAACACTTGAATAAATAATTGCCTGCCTCACTGCTATTACCTCAGTATTGCGACAAGCTAATCAATAAAAGTACAATACAGAAAGCGTGGCACTGTCCAGGCACTACTCACTAGAGTAAGCAGGCCTGGACCATGTCTATCTTTATTTGTTTGTCAGATGATATGTGGGTTCAATTCCATTTGAAGAAAAAAAAAAGCGTTTTCAATACTTTGTCGGAAATAATATTTGCAATTTATGTCTTAAATTTGTGTTGAAACTCGAAGGTATGTTCTGATAATTTATTGTGATACTGTACATTAATACATATTATTGAGGTGTAAACGTGCTTTATATGATTCTGTCATTCAGTTTTTACTAAAGGTGTGATTTACATTGTAACCGGAAAGCTAGCTTTGTCAGATGATATATGGGTTCCATTCCATTTGAAGAAAAAAAGGCGTTTTCAATATTTTTTCGGAAATAATATTTGCAATTTATGTCTTATCTTTGTGTTGAAATTCGGAGGTATGTTCTGATAATTAGTAAGGATTCTGTACATTAATACATATTATTGAGGTGTAAACGTGCTTCATACGATGCTGTCATTCAGTTTTTTCTAAAGATGTGATTTACATTATAACTGGAAAGCTAGCTAAGCGGAATTAAAAGTCCCTGAATGTCCCCATAAATCTTGATTGGTTGGTTGATTGATTAACAGCGTCCTGAAGAAACCTCCTCTGCATGTTACTGATAACTGAACAGTTCTCTGGCAGCATGTTCTTGTCGTATAAGATTCCTTATTATCGCTCTTACAAGACTCTTTCACTTTATCTCCCAGTGTTTATATGCCGCAAATTACACTAATAAGGGGTACCTGGTGACAGGATCAGCTTTATGTTTTTTCTTCCATTAAACAAAGCCGACCATTTACACCTGGTTTAGATCTGAAGTAAATGTGAAGTGACTGTCCACAAACACATCCATCATCGGAGAAGCTTTAACAGAGTTTTTGGGATAATTATCCTTCCCCCGGTATTTTCTTTTATGAAAAAGGAATAGCTTCAGTGTGTCAACTGTGAAAAATTAAGTTTTCACTTAAGTACACTGAAATCCGTATAAGCACTTAGTGAAAAATACATAGAGGAGAATAATGAACTAGACATTGCTTCTTGTTAGATGCAAAACACATTATGGTAAGAAGACTGTTATCCATATTGTTCAATCTCTATGCTCCACTAACGAATTGGTATTACTAAAAATAGATGGTAAGAAAAACGGACCATCTCTTCAGTTTTTACTGCATTTAAAACCCATGTAACTGCATGACAACAACAAAACCCTGCATTGTTAAAGATTTATATATGAATTTTAAAAAAATAAACACAAAATAATATATTGTTTACAGTTCAAGATACAAGTAAAGGAGACAGAGTTAATCTCACATTTAACCTTATGGAGTTGTTTGTCTGGTGATAAAAAATAATTGAATGGATGGATAAAGAGGAAAAAATTAAGTCAGTCTGAGTAGTTAGACTACAGACTTGTTTTGAAAAATGGTGCTCTGAGTGCGTGGAGCACTTTTAGTATCATGTAGAGCCAATAGGTCCCTTAAATTGTATATAATGTTACATAACTATTTAGCATAACAAATTACAAACCAACCAATGCAACCAGAGAGTCAAAGCACGTGATAGAGGTGAAGAGGCTTCATAGGTCGATTGATCAGGTCAAAGACCAGCAGCATCGCTATGGCGACACAGCTATATTCAAAATGCCTAGTCATTACACACATGGTCCGTCGCCGAAATGAATCAATGGACCATTTTCTACAATTACATTGTTAACAAAAATATTCCCTCTTCTGCCACTCTCACACATTCCATTAGATTATGGGAATGCGTGTTTATATCCCGGTAATGACCCTAAGCTCTGGTGTACAGTGACTGTTTTATATAATATACCAGGTTATTTCAAGACTTAAGACTTACATAAACCTAGCTTATATCATAACACTTGGATGGTCGTCCTGATGCTTTATGCAACCGTTCACTAACTCACAAATACAGGAGTCGAAGACCTAAGGATTCCAAATATTATTACTGCAGAATCTGATCCGTGACAATAGATTACCCAATCCAGGCTTGTCTTTTAAACCACTGTTCAATTGAATACAGTAGTAGATATAGGTGACAGTTTGATTACCCAATCCAGGCTTGTCTTTTAAACCACTGTTCAATTGAATACAGTCGTAGATAGGTGACAGTTAGATTACCCAATCCAGGCTTGTCTTTTAAACCACTTTTCAATTGAATACAGTAGTATATAGGTGACAGTTAGATTACCCAATCCAGGCTTGTCTTTTAAACCACTGTTCAACTGAATGTACAGTCGTAGTATTTCTGCGTGGAGGTAAGGAAGCTCAATATTAAGCTGGACTGTTTCAGGTTAGGTTAATTACCATGTTAGCTTTATCTATAGGAATAGAACCAAAATTGTCACTTATATTAATTATATTTCTGTGTGGTTTAGTAATATTTGTAATGCGTAGCAGATACCAAAAGTTCAGTTAGAAACCAGAATTTCTGCTGTTGAGGAACCAGCTTTGTTTTGACTAGCCTGAAAATTGTGCCATACCTGCTGTCTCTTTTTTGTTATTCGGACGTGCGACTGGCAGACAGAGGCCAATAGCCCAAATAAAAAATGTATCCGATTTAAACATGCTGTCAATGTTCACCAGCGTCCTTGACATACATGTACTAACTACATGCAAGTTGAATAACAAATTGAAACATACACATTTCCCCTGCAACTGTAGCGGTGTACTAGATAATGGCAGCACGTAAAATCAAAAGTTTATCTACGTCTTGTCCGTCTTGTGATTTTTTGACGTCAAATCTTGCGCAGTTTGCTAACGTCATCCTGTACGTCTCCTCAATAATTTTGCATGTGTTTGCATGAACGAAGGAAGTTGATTGCGCTTGAACCTGTCCGTGTTAATGTAAGGAACTTTCTCGAACTTTAATTATATCACGTAGTAGGTTAGATATGTGTGTACCTTTGATTATATGTGAATTTATCTGTAAATACTGCTTTGGTTCATATTTTGAGTTGAATTACGGATTGGTTATGGCGAGACCTAAGTAGGTTCATTTTATTAAGTAGTATTTTATATTTTTCGTTCCATAAGCGCAACTGAATTGTTCGTGGGTATGTGTTATTGATTGGTTGTGTTAGGTTTAACGATCATTTAATGTATACGATAGGGTGTCTCATAGGTAGGAACACTAGCTTATGAATTAATGATGATGTATAATGACAAAAATGAAATGATCGCTTTCAAAGCTGTCTTGACAATTAAAGATTGGCTCATCAAATTTATGCAATAGTTTGCGAGGGTGAATATTTGGATAAAAAAATAGTTTATGAGTGTCTACTGATAAATATAAATGTTCTCGTTTCTGAAGAACAACAAATGATTTAGGATTTTTTGGAATGCAGACCACATAATACAACAGATGCTATAAACTTTTTTCCATTAAAATATGATTTCTTTCTAGCTTCACGATATAGGCTGATAACTATCCATGACTTTTCTTACCTTTAGCCATACCCTATTCCTAAACAAGCATTAAGTCCTCACTGACAGACACCATCGTGAAATATTGATGTTGTTTTGTCATAAGCCTTCAACTTAATGGACCGCATAGATGTTTGTGTAAGTCTCTACAGATGCAGGATTTTACGAGGATTAGCTTCTACTGTCAGAAATAATCTCCCCCATAAGTGAATAGTTCTCTCAGAAAGTTTGTTCCTGTCAGTGGAGATTTACACGCAGACACTCAGCCTCGTGTCTATGTCAGACAACGGACTAAGTTGTTGTCCAGGAAGTGTTTATGTGTTACCATTTCAACTTGTAAATGTCACTAAGTTGTTATTCAGAAAGTCTCTATATTTTGGATGATTATGGTATAACTATAAGTTACGGCCTAATGTTTTTACTTGTAAATTGTATTCACATTCAGAACAGACTTGATATGCAAAGGATCTTTCGTTATAGTGTCATGCCGTGTGTTGTAAATAAAGCAGCAGGCATCTATTTATTACCCAAACTAAGTTGATATGGTGGGAAATGGGATTCACTCCTGTCTCAGATTTGCCACCATAGTATGGTTATTTACTTGGAAGCCGTCCGGTGGGGATATACGTCAAGAACACAAGTTAAGGCATTTTTGTTATCAACTCCGCGTTATTTCAAACCGAAAAAGTAAACATGTTAATGTTTTATGTAATCAACTATATATACAGCCAAAACACATGAACGGACAAATGTACATCTCCTGACCTAGAGAGCTGTATGAGGTGAGTACAATGGGCTTGTGTCCAGACAAATGTACAACTCCTAACCAGAGAGCCGTATAAGGTGAGTAAAATGGGCTTGTGTCCAGACAAATGTACATATCCTGAACAGAGAGCCGTATGAGGTGAGTAAAATGGGCTTGTGTCCGGGCAAATGTACATATCCTGACCAGAGAGCCGTATAATGTGAGTAAAATGGGCTTGTGTCCGGGCAAATGTACATCTCCTGACCTAGAGAGCCGCATGAGGTGAGTAAAATGGGCTTGTGTCCAGACAAATGTACAACTCCTAACCAGAGAGCCGTATAAGATGAGTAAAATGGGCTTGTATCCAGACAAATGTACATCTCCTGAGCAGAGAGACGTGTGAGGTAAGTAGATTGGGCTTGTGTCCAGACAAATGTACATCTCCTGACCAGAAAGCCGTATACGGTGAGTAAAATGGGCTTGTGTCCAGACAAATGTACATCTCCTGACCAGATAGCCGTATGAGGTGAGTTAAACTGGCTGGTGTCCAGACAAATGTACATCTCCTGACCAGAGAGCCATATGAGGTGAGTAAAACGTGCTTGTGTCCAGACAAATGTTCATCTCCCTTGACCAGAGAGCCGTACGAGGTGAGTAAAATGGGCTTGTGTCCAGACAAGTGTACATCTCCTGGCCAGAGAGCCGTACGAGGTGAGTAAAGTGGGTTTGTGTCTAGAGAAATTTACATCTCCTGCCCAAAGAACCGTATGAGGTGCGTAAAATGGGCTTGTCTCCAAACAAATGTACATCTCCTGACCAGAGAGCAGTATGAGGTGAGTAAAAATGGTCTTGTGTCCAGGCAATAACTCAAGTTACATGCTGATGCCAAACCGACTGAAAACATCAATGCAACTGACAATTTGATATCGCCCTCGTGGGTTGCCTCCTGTTTATTTGAAGATCCCAGAGAAGTCGTTGGTATGGGAACTGTAAATATGTTGATTTATTTAATTTGCGAATCATTAATATAGTTTCCATTGTAAATAATTAATTGGTTTTACGCCAGGCACTTCGCAGTTAATCGTCATACTTGAATATACAGTGAAGTTATGGTCCTATGGTTAATGACAAGGTGCTATGCTAGTTTCATGTTATGTTATTAATGCAGTCATTTACATAGCAGTTCGTAGGCAAACCAGCATTTATATTTTTAAAAAGTGCTCCACATTTAATTAAAGGTTTATCCATCAAACAGTTTTAATATTAATATTAATATATAATTAAATAAACAAAGCTCGCATGTGAACCCAATCGGCCAAACCTTGCGTGATTTCAAGTTATTTCACTGTCTTCACTGAGTTCGGCCGTGATAGGTGTATGAATATGCGTAAAAAGCTTATTTACTGCCGTATGCATAATAAACACATGTCGTTACCGAGTGAATTTCATATCGCTTTAGATTCACAAAGTTTAGTCTGAAGTAAATTATATTCTAAATGGAAAACAAATGGACACTTTGGAATATGACTACATATGCAGTTGTTGTACCCACAGGCTGTGAAAAGGTTCAGGCCAAAATAACGAAGATCGTATCACGTACGAGATTGTACATTCGAGGACTTCCGAGCCTGGTTAACACTTATCAAATAAACGTATAAATAAATTCAACAAGTTCCAGTATTAAGAATGCTGTGTTAAAAGGTTTTGTTACTAACCTTTCTAATGATTGAAGGGATGGTAGGTTGAAAGGTCTTTGCAGCGGGCGAGCACTTTGGACTAGTTTGAGGATTGTGAATTGGATTCCTGTCTTTAAAATATTCCAAAGCTTTGTGCAAACTTTTGTTGTTATTATAACACTCTACGAATTGGATTGTTAAATACACCATAAACTTATATCAGAGCCTAGATATGTTTTATGCATTGGATTATTGTAAAGCTTGGATGGTGGCTAAATAAAGAGTACGTTACACTTTTGTCAGTTTAAGTGCTTCAATTTGCCTCATTTTAACGACTTTGTTGTCATTTTGACAGAGCACAAATACTCCAAACTTAAACATGGGCCAGTATTCTTATTACAGTTAACAATGAATAATTTCGAGACAAACCTCTACGGACAAACTGATTGTATTTAAAATTAGACCAATGACAGTTTGGATTTACAACCCAGCAAGACAGGGAATACCGACAGACCGGTAATATGTCTGCCTTGGATACAGAATAAAGATGGCATGACATGAAAGGGATAGAAAAGCTTTTAGCATAGATCAGTCGGTTCAATGTGCACTCCGTGGTTGATGGTTGCACAAATTAAGTTGTTTACATAATACATTAATGTAAATCGAATCGTATTCCGTCAATGAATTCTGTCTGATACAGCCATTGAAAGCCTTTCTTCGCGTGAACTATCTCGTTGGTGTGATATTGTATATTTATGCCATCTGCAAACTAATTGTAAGCTTTACAGTTTTCAGTCAATCTGTCGAGTCATTATGTCAATTGTATGCCTCTTTGTATTTGAATGCAATATACTGACATTTAGAAGGATTGGAGACTCCCTTAGTCCTGAAACCGAAGGATGGGTACCCGCGGGCTCCTCGTCAGAAAAAACTATAGCAAAAAAGTAAATTGCATATTTGCAAATTATTTCATACCTCGGCAGTTTAATTACACACAGTTTTCGAGTAATGGCGAAGGCTTGCATAATCTCTGTGGAAAGTATTGAAAGTGCTGTATTCATAGTGAACATCTTTTGTTTTGAACGTGTGTTGAAATCCAATATAGGATAATACCAGTGTGTCATGAAACCACACACACTTGGACTTAGCGGGTAGCCGCCGGTACTCGTAAGGCCTACTAATGTACATGTAACAAGAGAAGACAGGAAAGGCATTTTGGGAAAATTGTCGACAATTTGTAAACAAAGCACACTGAACAACATTTACCGCTCTCCTGTGCTGTTTTAGGTATGCTCGTTTCATATCCGTTGCCATTTTGCTGAACTAACCATCGATTCTGCTGCAACAGTTATAAGTTTGGGGTCGCGCCATTACCCAACTTTGTATCTTTTCGGTCTATACTTAACTACCAAAAGCCCCGTGAAGCGACTGCATCGCAAAGACCCGCTATAAAAACCATGTCATGCCATATTTTCCCAAAGTGCATTTCCTCTCTTCTCTTCTTATATATGCTGATATGAGTACCAGATTCCCGCCAGCTTTATGTTCCTGTGACTGATATAGTATGACAATAACAAGCAAGAACCCCTTTGGTTGCCCACCACAAACAACTCTTTGTGAAATTAAACCTACTGAAGCATTAACAAATTTAAGAAACAGAAACACTTGAATAAATAATTGCCTGCCTCACTGCTATTACCTCAGTATTGCGACAAGCTAATCAATAAAAGCACAATACAGAAAGCGTGGCACTGTCCAGGTGGAGGCACTAGAGTGAGTAAGCAGGCCTGGACCATGTCTATCTTTATTTGTTTGTCAGATGATATGTGGGTTCAATTCCATTTGAAGAAGAAAAAAAGCGTTTTCAATACTTTGTCGGAAATAATATTTGCAATTTATGTCTTATCTTTGTGTTGAAATTCGAAGGTATGTTCTGATAATTATTAAGGATTCTGTACATTAATACATATTATTGAGGTGTAAACGTGCTTTATATGATTCTGTCATTCAGTTTTTACTAAAGGTGTGATTTACATTGTAACCGGAAAGCTAGCTTTGTCACATGATATGTGGGTTCCATTCCATTTGAAGAAAAAAAAGTGTTTTCAATACTTTTTCGTAATATAATGTGCAATTTATGTCTTATCTTTGTGTTGAAATTTGGAGGTATGTTCTGATAATTATTAAGGATTTTGTACATTAATACATATTATTGAGGTGTAAACGTGCTTTTATGATGCCGTCATTCAGTTTTTCTAAAGGTGTGATTTACATTATAACTGGAAAGCTGGATAAGCGGAATTAAAGTCCATGAATGACCCCATAAATCTTGATTGGTTGATTGGGTGGTTAACAGCGTCCCGAAGAAACCTCCTCTGCAGGTCGCTGATAACTGAACAGTTCTCTGACAGCATGTTCTTGTTGTATAAGATTCTCTATTATCTCTCTTCCAAGGCTCTTTCACTTTATCTCCCAGTATTTATATGCCGCAAATGAAGTAAACGTAAAGTGACTGCCTACAAGCACACCCATCATCGGAGAAGCTTTAACAGATTTTTTCGGATAATTATCCCTCCTCCGTTATTTTCTTTTATGAAAAAGGGATAGCTCCATTGTGTCAACTGGTAAAAAGTTAAGTTTTCACTTAAGTACAATGAAATCCGTAAGAACTTTGTGAAAAACACATAGAGGAGAATAATGAACTTGACATTGCTTGTTGTTAGATGCAAAAAAACATAATGGGGAGAAGAAGTTGACAGTTGTCCATATTGTTCAATCTCCTGGCGCCGCTAACGTGTTTGGTATTGCTAAAAATAGATGGTCAGAAAAACGGACCATCCCTTCTGTTTTACTGCATTTCAAAGCCATGCACGACAACAACAAAACCCTGCATTGTTAATGATTAAAATAAAATTTGCCAAAAAAATACACACAAAATAATAACTGTTTTTTACAGTTTAATATACAAGTAAATGAAACAGAGTTAATCTCTCATTTAAAGTAATAACATACGCACTCAAAAGTTCTGAATTTTGCATTATCACAGAATCTCATGAAAAATTTATATTTTTATCAAGAAGTACAAGTTAGAGGCTTTCCAATAATTCCAACATCAAATTTGTAGGTTGAAGAAGAGTTTTATAATAACT
>JAVFBZ010155532.1:0-18563 GCA_032466195.1 Katharina tunicata
TCAGTAACGTGAATCCCATCTTTCATAATGGCAAGAAAACGACGATCGTCGTGAGACATGGCAGACTCATCAACACAGCGTCACAGCATCAAGTCAAGCTCCATCATACGAGACACTACTTGTGGGCTAATGGCTTCTTTGATCGTGGTTTGTAATGAAATTTGAATGCCACCTACAGGTTCAGTCACACATTTAGTTAAAACACGATGACTTACACCAAATACATCCCCAGAGTTCTCGGAGGAGTTGTGGTGAACAACACCAACAATACCCCACCCTAAATCAGTCCTTTGGGCGTATGGTTCGCTGCCAAAAGACGCAATAACCCCACGGGGAGGAAGTGATTGAGAACAGTTGTAACCTATCAGAATACCGATATCTGCATTGGACAACGGCATCAGCTGATCTGCAATACAACTCAGATGTGACCAACTCCTGGCTACTTCTGGCGTAGGAATATGGGACCTATTTGCTGGCATGACTTCTCTAGTGTACGATACAGGTAATGAAATTCGTTGGGAACTATGATAACCTCGTACGAGAAGTCCAGTTATTCTGCGAACTGAAACAACCTGGTTCTCTGATGTCATTGTAGAAAGAAGTAATTTTATATCCACTACCTGAGCGTTCAGTTTCTCACAGGTTTTATTTAACACAAATCTGGTGTCAGACTGAGTTTCAAGAAGGGCATAAACAAGCACAACTACAGAGGGCCTGTCTTCATGTGACACCCACACAGGCACAATCATTGGTCTTTGGTGACGTATTGAGATTCTTCCCAGGAGAGAAATTTGCAACAGTTTTTGCCAATCTAACTTACATTGGCTTGGAAACTTCACTGAACGAGCTAAACCAAAAGAAACATGATGTCAAACACGATGCTATCTTACGTTCAATTATTTATGATGTTTTTTTCTTTCCTATTAGGTCTATCTGGTTTTACTCCGGTTATTGTTAATATGTTACTGGCTATTGGACTTGCAGTTGTTCTTGCGCAGAAAACTCTCATCTAAAAGTTCAATCTTCCACTGATGCATTCAAACTCAAGCAGAACATTGTTTATCCCGCACTTTGGCCTCTGTGCTAGTGCCAGAAGTATCTCTACTACGATATTTAATAATTTGTGACTTACATAGGACTGAAAGTGACAGAGAGTTTAATAGCGGTCTTTAGAGAACGATCAACCCAACGAACGCGATTCAGTTCGTATGATTTTAGGAAAAAAATATGATCTTTGCAAATAAATAAAAGCCTAACGTTGGTCGAGATTTAATGTCCTCTTCAATTTGAACCCATATTATTCCATAAAATCTCTTGATTAAATAAAATATACCATATTTTTGACAATCGTTGTTGTTGTTCCATATGTCTTACGCGAAGTTCAAGATGCCACCAATCCATTTCGAAAACTGTTGTTTTATTCCAAAAAGTACGAGTATTGTCAAATCTCTACTATATTATAATTTCAAAGTTATAGAAAATTAAGTTTTTGTTAATTCTTTGGTATTATCTGTTAGGTCTGTTACAGAAGTTGACATTATGGACTAGTCTTCTCTTGTAGGTGACAAACAACATTTATTCTCATGCTAACTCACTTTAACTCTACGTCCTATAAATGTAAAAAAAATATATATATTGTAGGAGAGATACGTCTGACACTACCCATTGTGCATGAGTTTAATAACACGAGTGACAAAAAAAAAAAAGATGTTCAGTCATCCAATGACATAACTGAGCGTCAATTTTTATTGGGCTAATAAACTTCCATTCATAAACCCACCAATCAAACTGCATTCAAAGAGTTCGTCGTCACATGTCATCAGACATTGTTTTCTGCGCTTGTTTGAAAGGACTCAAATGTCATTCGTCCAGCCAGTTTACATTTATCACATTTATTAAAACTGAAATATGGTTTGTCTGGTAATCTAACTGTGCTACAGACTTAAGTTAGATAAAAAGAACGGCGCACTCAGCCTTAAACACAGAATGTGTGCATTGTTGCGTTGCAGCAAAGCCCAGCTGTCTTAACGGACATTAATAGAGTTGAATCTGTAGGCATGACCTCATTTTAGATTTCCTCGACCCAGTTGTCGTGTATGTCGTGAATTTTTCAATACGTGTACAGTATAATACAGCAATTCTTCCCAATAGACGTCTACAACCGCAGGTCAGGTACAAATATTCATATAGAGTACTTCATACTTTACAAGTAAGTCCATAAAACAACGACTTAAGGGGAAGTTAACCTAAGAATTATGGACGTTTTCCCATATCCTCTTCAAGCCACATTTCAGGAGTACCCAAAATCAATTTTAGGACCTATTATTTTGTCACTGTTATCAGTGCTTTACCATATGTTTTATGGAATTAAAATGGTCTATTATTTACTGACGACAGCAGTTTGTATATATTTGTAAATGCAAACATTATTTTTGTTTTTGCGCTGTATTTTGCGATGTATTTCTTTTTAAAACACACATGATATTTAATCCTTATTTATTTCGCTTGTACGTAGTAAATTAGAATGATGCAATGAAATATGGTCTTTTCATCAAACGTCTTTGTCAGATTGACTCGAATCGGTTTAGAGAAAGTTTGTTAAATTAGACTGTTTTAAAAGCCTTTTTACTGACAAATCTATTCATAACATTTCATGTAAGCAAAGGTTATGTTAATCAACCCTTGAACATATAAGAACATATTTCAGTTCGAGATCTTAAATAAAGTTGTCAACTCGTCTTTTAATTGTAAATATTTGACAGAATAAATCTGTTATTGCGTTCCATGTTGAACGTTGGCAATATTAACTCTTTTACCTCCTCTATCAGTCACACCAACATTCGCAAAAACGTATTTGATAGAATGGATCTTTTAACACGGTCCATGTATAACTTTCAGACAAAAACAAACTCTTTAATCTCTGCTATCAGTCGTCCCAACATTCATAAAACAGTGCTTCCATCATGTCTTGGTACAACTAAGCTCTAAACAATGTTGTTGATATAAATATATTCTCTCCAGTAGCTGCGGGTGGTTGGGTGAAAGCCTCATTTTTCCTGGTGCTCTCTTAGCTAAGGGACACAGGATGCTGATTTGTTGGGGTGTCCTGTTTTCGTTATGTTATCTACATGTTTTGTCCTCTTTTGCATGTTTCCAACGTCGTTCACGATGGGTTTCTTTACCGATTGGGCTAGCACGCCGTCATATAAGTGAAATAACCTTGAGTACAGCGTAAAAACCCCAAACAAAATCTTCAGTAGCTTAGTTCACATGACAACTTGATTCGGTTGTATTAAACTGTCTCCAATGTCATATGTTTACATTCGTGTATCTGTGATGGTTAGCTGTACACACGACTTTATTGTTTTATGTTATGTTATTTGTTATCGTATCTGTAATTGGTTCCCTCGGGCCTGTTGATAATCAATCCAACAAATTAAACAAAATAAGTATGTTTACTTCGTATAATGCGACAAATAAAGTACACCATCAATGGATTTTTGTTCAAGTCGGAGAAAACCCGCCACAGTAAAGCTGTTGAATGATTCGTAATTGGGACGAAAGTCATGATGATCTAAAATCGCAAAAAAAGAAAGAAATCAAACTTGCATTGACAAAAGTATACAGTGCCCATTCGCCTGAAAAATGTTGTCCCATGTCTTGTAGCTGAACAGGTGTTTATGCGCTGAAATAGTCTGAAAAACTGCTGTCCCAATGGAGAAAAATATAATAAATTATAAGTATTAACATTATAAGATTCATCCAAAGTAGTTTAAAAACTGCTGTCGGAAAAACCTGTGTAAATTATATTTGTTACCATACCACCTGGTAATGCGGATGGAAAGACAGGACCCTCCATTGCCCTAAAGAGCATCATGCAGGAAGCCAATTTGTTGTGGTGTCCTGTTTTGTCCTGTAAATATATCAAGGTGTCTTTTTAGATGGCTTTTTCCACCGATTTTGCTGGCACACCGTCATATGATTGGAATAAACTAGTTTAAAGCACGGCGTAAACCCTAATCAAACAAACAAATCACGTGTTACTTGAGAATACCAGTTACTTCTACATATTGAGTGAATTGGCAATGTGTTTCACCTTTGACGTTAATGTGTTAACAAAATCACTCGTCAATCGACCATGTTTAACTATATCTCAATAATAAAGTGGAATAAACCTTTTGTTTAATTTTGAAGTAGATTGTATTGACTTTTCGTGACATTTTCTTGCGTGTTAGCGTGCTAGTTGACACGATTTTTCGTAAACATAGATATTATTGCAAAGAAATACACGACCTACAATAGTGATAGGTTGATAGATGGGTTTTATACTCCCTACTGAAGTTAATTTCATTTATATAACAGCGTGCCATCCCGATGAGTGAATAAGACCACCCTAAGCGAAGCCGGCAATATGGAAGATCCCACATTCCCAGGACGAAAAACAGGACACTACAACAAATCGGCTTTCGCGTGCCCCTCAGGGAGCACCAGAACACAGGAGTTTCCTATCCAACATCCCGCCAATAGTTATAGGAGAACATTAAACAGGTTGAATATTACATTTCTAAATACATAATAAAGTTGTATGGGTTTGAAAGGCAAAAGTCCGTTCTCTATGGAAACTGCACCTATACAGTGTGCCATTGTACTTTTCAATTGAATGTGTTTGTTTTTCAAATTCTAAGGTTTTTGTTGATACCCTTACATCGACAAAGTCATATTGTTAGATTGAACCATCGTTTTTATACAGACTTGAACAAACGTGAAATGACCTATATCTTTCCATTTAATGTAAACTACTTTTCTTCTGTAAATTAATCGTTAGTTGCGGTACATGCATTTTAGACAATACAATATTTTGTTACAGGTTTTTTTGTATGACAGCATTATTTTTCACGCTTGATCTCTGCTTTTAATTGTGACAAGTCATCTGGGATGGTGTAGGCCTACACATTAATGAAACACAAATACTGTAAGTTTTTCGTACATACGCGAGCTGTCGAATAACAATAGTTGAATTTGTTAGCAATCTCAATTCAATTATTTGTGCTGTATGCGGGTTGTCGGCCGAACTTCGTGTGCCCCGGTGCAGTCTGAGATAAGGTGCCTCAGGAAGCCAATTTGTTGTGGTGGCTTCCCATGCAACAAACAAATATTGAGTGCTGCATCGAATATAAATAAAATGTTTATTATAAAGTTGTCTCCCCTGGCGTTCTGATATTTTATTTGACTGTAGATACTTACCTCCCCTTGTTTATATTCATTTTGGATAACATGTACATTACGTTTTTAGTTATCTTAAAAAGCATATTGACTTTTAACCAACACCTGATTTGTACAAGCTTAAAATGAATGACACCAGTACTACAAAGGCAAAATGTGAACCCGTTCCTTTATGGCTATAAAAGAGTAAGGTTTTTTATTTGTTTCATTAATTTGTTTTCTTTGTCGTACGTAAGGAAATCCCAAAAACGACACTGGCAACAAAGAAGACCCCACACGAGATTTACAGGACGAAATTTAGGACAGCACAGCAAATCGGCTTTATGATGTCCCTAAGCGCAGAGAGAAATAAGGCACAGGAATCTCCCACGAACCACCCACAAAGAGTGAGAATGGAATAAGCATGTACTTATCATGTGGCGATGTTATCTTCAAATATATATATGGAAAAGCCAGAGACCCGAGTTTGAATCCCAGTGGAGGCAAGGAACATTTTCTTTCTCTACATTTATACAAAAATGTATATGGTAAAGTGTTACTCAGCTAAAATCCACTCACGGAGAATAACTTTCCCTGAAGTGCCCCAGCACCTAGATCGATACCTGTTGAAGAAGTTATCACAGGGACAGAACAAGACAGTGTGTAAGAGATTGCGAGTTGATGAAGCAGCGACATTACGTTCAGAAGTTGTCGGTGCTTTGCGTTCTTCAAGACCACCTCCTAGCAATCTGACTTCCCTTGAGAGGTCAGCTATCAAAAGTTTGAAATCTGACGACAATATTGTAATTTTACCATCTGACAAAGGCTATATGCTGTGATGTATATGGAGATGCGCGAAAAAAGTTTCAAAACAGTTCAACATCACCATAAAAGTAAAGCTATTGTGTAAGCTCATATTTACTATAATGTTAAAGTCGTTGTGTTTCTGAGCCCTTGACGTCACTACCTATATTCAAAATAGCTCCTTCTCCATTCTGCTGACTTTGGGACCACTAAATTGCTTGAGTATATATTTCAAATATCACAAAGAAAATAGTGAAATCTGGTCGAAAATCGCTACATTTAAGACAAAACTCCCTTCTGTATCAGATATTTCATAACTATACCCATCTTTTCAGGTGTTAGACTAATGGTTAGACTAATGGTAATGGATTTCTTTGTTTGTTTGTTTGATAGGTGTTTAATGTCGTACTCAAGAGTATTTCACCTATAAGACGACTTCTTAATTTGCGTTGCCGATGTATGGTTTAAAATTGGGAAGAAACCTCATAAAAACCACGGCGGAACTCCGCAGCCATCGGAAAGCTTCCCTTTTATACCTAAAGTCCACATGGTGGATCGAACCTAATCCCGGTACAGTGAAGGGGGCTAATTAATTTCTTTTTCTTACTATATCTTTTTTGGGGTGTTGCTTAATTTAACCTGTGCCTGAGTATATTTGTGTGTGCTACATACATGTAGGTTTAATACTATGCAAATTGTTATTACTATCTCTCAGCTCTGTAGGTCATCCATAACCACTCGAGATTAAAGACTACAGCAGTTAGAGATTTGTCTCCTATACTTTGTCAAGAACACTAATGATATGATAATGATTCCAGGGGTTCAACTATTCGTCATCTCTAAGCAAGTGTGATAAATTTTTGAAAATTATTTATTATTTATATGTTGATGAATATCAAGATATTCCTCACCGATAAAAGTGATATGTCACGGCTATGGAATAACATTTTTTTGTTATTACACATTTTTGAATTACATTTCAAAATTGATTGTGCGCAAAGGTTTTGTTGCTATCATGACATTGCAGAAAGAGGCACTTCATTTTAATACGCGACAAAGTGATGACGTCATTATAATTACTCAACCTTTGAAAAGTGTCATGCATACTGTTCCTAACTCGCTTGACTTGAAATTGTCTATGAACATTGTCAAATATGTCATTTTTCATAAAGAACAAGATTACACATAGAAGTTTGAATACCATTATATTGCTCACATGGTAGAAGTTTATAACCCGTTCGATGCTTAAGGTCTCATGGGGTACCATTTCAACAACAATCTCGATACTTATTAATGGTATTGAAATTTCTACATGCTATATCCTCTATATAATTGTAAAGGAATGATTGATTATATGCCATACCTTTGGATTATCACCTTTTCTCGTTTTAATCTTTTCCATTTTATCCAGAGTATCCAGCCCTCCTACAACCAATAGGCAGAAGAAACATGACAGGAAATAAAAATATTAAAACACAATTTACAAAAGTGAGTTTAAGCCCTTTGCAATAGTAACTTGAAAACAAACATCTATTTAAACCTATTTTACCAAACTAACAGTATTGATAGCTCTTGATACATCCGGACCATTCATATCACCATTTAAAATAATTTCTTTTCAATCTCTGCAATTTAGGTTGGAAAAGTGTTAACACAATTAGGAATCCAAGTAACATGATATAAATGTATCTTATCTTACACATTCGAACATATAAATACCTGAATAAAATCAACTCTAATATAATGACAACACAAAACCCAAAATATACATATAACTGTTGCCCATGGCCATGGCTTAACTCCCCTCCCCTCCTCAGCCCTTACATGTAGCAATCGTAATACAAAGCTGTATCTTGTCACAAGGAAGATAAGTAACAAGCTAGATTATAATCAGACCGGCAGTTTTCAAGTTAATGTCTGGTAGCCAAATTTAGACTCAACCAGCAGGTGGAGCCACCAGCAAGTGGACATACGAAACAAAAACCCAAGCTGTATCTTGCTTTATGCAACGAACATCAGTGGAGACATGATAGATGCCAAGAAATAAATCAGACAAGGAATCCGGTAAACCCTGCCTCCTTCGTACAGGGAAGTATAATAAGATTATACTTATTTTGGTGTTATATATGCAGTTTGTTTGATTTTATTTTACACTTTATTGAATTGTACAACAATACAATTAATAAAGATGTTAGTGCGTTCATACAAACTTACTTTCCAAACACAGCATGTTTTCCATCCAAATGTTTACAGGAACGATACGTAATAAAACTGAAAATATACAAGTTTGACAGAAATGATTTGTTTGTTTGATTGGGGATTCCAATGTTACTTCACTAATATGACCAGTCCAATCTGAAGGAAACCATCCTTAACGACGCTGGCAACATGACAGGACAGGACACCACAATAAAACGGCATCCGGTGCCCCTTAGCCCAGAGAGCACCAGGGCACAGGAGATTACCACCCATCCACCCAGTGACAGAAATGAATAGAGCATTAAGCTAAAAACAATCTAAAGTAGAACATCAACTGAAAATCTGCTAAAATAGCATGAATTTGAGAGATATGCATATTTCACGAAGAACGTATCCATTGGGACTAATTTCTTTAATTTACAAAATAAGACAACAGAGATAGATATTTATTTGTGTTTTTTTTTTTGTAACTTTCACTATAAGAATTTACAACAACTTTAAGAAAATAGAAATAGAAAATAACTGTATAATTGATAATTGGGCTATAACAATTCCACATGGACTTCATTCTCGTCCCTGTCATTTACTATATTACTTTAAGTCATAAACTATTGCAAAGGGAATAAACATTTCTCAATTCAACTAAATAAATTTCCCAACAACTGCACTGATCCCAATGACAAATAAGAATCCTCTCCATTTGAAGCACACACAAACATGACAAATGTGGACAAAATATTATTTTTTTTTTATTGCTACCATGACTTAAGGTTATTTCACTCATATGACAGCTTGGAAGTCCAATGTCCGCATGAAATCCCATTCAAAACATTACCTTTGCTTCCCAATGCCCCTTGATCAGAGCTCCAGGCTAGAGGAAGCACCTGTCTTGGACGATTTCCACTGATCCATTCCAGAGTGCTGCTGGCTATACTCAGGAGGACTGTACTACTTACAACTGTGACTTGTTGGTATAAGGTCTACTGTTTGCCATACTGGGAATCCCTCTGCCAGAGTGGGTTAGTTTAGACTTGAATTCACCTTTAAACGACCCTCCCCATACTGATTCACCTCCTGTATATACATGTACGTCAAAAAGCAACGTATTATTTTACTAAAGTAGATTTATAAACATATACAGTCAGCTGTGTTAGTTTTTTTCTATTAAATTTATTTATTTGATTTGATTTGTGTTTAACCTTGTACTCAAAAGAAAATCTATTCAAGCTGAAGACAAAATAAGGATGGGTTTTATTTTCAAACAGAAATACATTCTCCTGTTAACGCTAAACTTTGTAAAAACATCCTGTTATAGAGAAAAATAAAATTTCATTTTATGCGTAAAATTAGACTTATATATAATAGATATTACATCCTTGCAACAACAGTATCATTGCAAGCAGACAACATGGTCTAAGCCTTGAGTACATCATTTTTTGCCAAGTAACTTTTAAGAGGCGGACTGTCCACATGGGCAATCAGAGGAGACCACTGGGTAAAAAAAAAAAGGTTATTGAGTCAGATAACAATAAACTGTGTATAGAACAATGGCCTGACCTAGTAGGTCAAGGATGTATTTGTTGGTCATTAGGCCTATATGTAGTTCGCTACTGTAATCCCAGCTTCAATCACTCACACCTAACTCAACGCCCCACCAGTTCACAAATACCTGGCCACCTAGCCCATCAGGCAAGGCAATCAATGCTTACTACTTAAATCTGCTGGATATTTGTGCAATTTGACTTGTTGGTATAAATGGAATTCTAACATTAGAATCAACTCTCCCTTGCCTGTCCCAGTGGCATCCCTTCCTTGAATCTACAACATCAAAATGCTGACAGTCAATTTCACTAAACAATTTCTGACTCAAGAGAAAATGCCTGGGCTAAACACACAAACATAAACAACCTTCTTAATTTATTATTATTATAATGAGATTGACTGTGCTGTTTTGCTTACTTTATTTACAATTTTGTAGACTCGCATACATGCGCAGCATCTCATCATTTTGTCATTAAAAAATCAAAATAGAGAAAAGGGGAATAACTCTGCAATGAGCCATCGGAAGGCCATTTTTTTTTTACATTTTCTTCTCCAGTTCTTCATGCTGTTCTGTTGATGACAACACAATTTAATGGCCTAATTACAGTACAAATATGATACGGTTCAAAAGACTGCACTAACCTGAACAAATGTTTCTTACCATTAAATTTCTGATAGACCAATGGAATATGTTATCATTGTAATTCCCAGAGAAACAGTGCTTGGCAAGTTTTCTGTACCTGAAAACCATAATATTTCTAAGATCAATTTACTGTAATTATTTATTAATCAACAGAACCTAAATACTGCTTCAGTTATCACATTTTTAATGTAATGTAGCTGACCTGAAATACCAGAAGGTCAGAAATACACGAAATATTTACAGAAATAATTTTTTTTAGGTATGCAATATATTTCTCACATATGAAATTTGTGAATGTTTAAAGTGAAAGAAAAAAATGTAAACATAGGCATAGTGAAATTGCAGACCCTACTGAGTTATTAAAGTAATATACGCACTCAAAAGTTCTGAATTTTGCACTATCACCGAATCTCATGAAAACTTCAAACTTTTCTCAAGAAGTACAAGTAAGAGGCTTTCAAATATTCCAACATCAAATTTGTAGGTTAAAAGAGAGTTTTAGAATAACTTAAAAACTAAAAACTGAATTTTCTGTCAGAATATTATGATGTGGATGTGTCAATCAGCTGTCCCAACTGAGCCACCCTAAGATGTACCGACACCACACCAAGTCAAGTATTAATTAGCCCCGTCCCATCCACTATTCGAAATCTTAGCTCATTCCATATAAGGTCATGAACCTGGCGAGATCAAAAGCTTTACTTGAGGCATACGAGGAAAAATGGCCGGCCTTCCTTACGCTGAATTCGAATTATTACATGATTTCTCCTGGCTATTACTAGCCTTGAACCAACTTATTAATTTTCATTTCAAGGTAATTGCTTTAGTTTATGCACAAACTTCCGAGTTGGTTAAAATCAAGGCAACCAGAATTTGTTGTTAGACCCTAATTTTAGTGCTTATGTTACTTTAACAAAACTGCTATTACAGTTTTAGTAAGATTTCTCTTTTGCCACTGAAAGCCATTCTATGCAAGTAAAATGTATGGAGGACTCTTGCAGATAAAAATAACCCAAATTAATAAAAAAAAAAATAGCAAACAGAAGCTATACACATGTACAGAATAAAGTTGTACACAACATTTGAATATACATTTACCTCAGCATGGTCACTACAATAACCGTAGAACGAAAAGTCTACCATGATACATTTTACTTACAGTAGTTTTGGCTAGTTTAAGCGGCTATCAGTGGAAAACAAGTAATCCTACAAGAAAAGTAATAGCCATTTTAGTTATTGCCTGACATGGTCTATTAATTAACTAGGATGTTTTTTCGTTTCTTTTCCGTTTAACACCAAGATTGATTGCCATGTTCAAGGGTATTGCACTTACACAATGGATATCACAACATAACAAAACGTTCGAAAAACAACCCAAATATGTGAAATATGTGAATAGCTCTGTTGGAAAGACAAGGTTCAAAAAGTTTTAGCCCGGTTGACACAAAATTCAGCTTGTGAGCCCTAAATTTCTCTTTACCATGTCTGCAAAGTGTTCCACATTGAGCTGTCCATGACTTGTTGTTATTCTCATGTAAGCCCTTTTTTTTCACTTTTTCATGTCTCAAGACATCCTCATCAATTGCAGCTAGAAAGAAAAACATGTAAAACGATGTGAAAAATGTGTAAACAGAAAATTAGCACAGTTATTTTGTATTTTTGTAAATGAATTTTCACACCAAGGCGAGCCACTGCCCTATATCAGGTTAGTGAGGCGGTCCCAGTAGTCACGTGACATTCGATCAGCTGTAGCACTTGTGATAATGTATTCACGGAGTTACCCCGAGTCACGGAACCGCCTCCGTATAAGGCAGGGCTCATTAACCTTCGTGCATACATTGGACATCGTAATGCAGGTCGCAATATAGATTTTACAAACTTTATTGTTATTTTAATTCGGTACATCGCACAATCACGATGGTGATATCATGGTCAATCATGGCCAAATTTGAATTAATGACGGAACTGTATGTACTTACACTGTATTTCCTATCATCAGTTCAGATCTCAGTAAAATAGCTTAATGCCACATATTTGTTCATAAGCTACAACTATATTTTTCAAGAAATACATGAACACATTTACTGGAGATATATGACCTTGAACTTAGGGACACGACCTTGAGTGTTGGTCGCCATACATCCTGTGTAACATGTAACATGTCATGTGTAACAATCAGGTAAAGTATTATCAAAATATGAAAAGAAGTTTCCTGAAACTGAAGTATGGAACATATTAACCTTTGGCCTATAAGATTGCAATATGCAAATTAGGTATGCAGTGTAGAAATTTAAAAATCACAAAAGGCACCAATTAAGTACCTGATTGAAGTAAATATAAAGTTTGGTTTTAAAATATTGAACGGTTCTCGGTGGTACAGTGTCCACAAGGTTTCAAAGTCAAGGGCAATAACTCAGTAAATACGGAAAACTCTGAATTTCGATAGGCTTCTTCCTTATGCTGATATACACAACCATAGCGAGTTTCATTCAATTCCATAAGGAGCTATGCTCTGTACAGTGTCCACAAGGTTTCGAAGTCAAGGGCAATAACTAAGTAAATACGGAAAACTCTGAATTTCGATAGGCTTCATCCTTATGCTGATATACACAACCATAGCAAGTTTAATTTAATTCGATAAGGAATTGCTCTGTACAGTCTCCACAAGGTTTCGACGGCAATAACTCGAATTATTAATAATTAATAATTATTAATAATCCATGACGTTTCAAGGGCAATAACTCAGTAAATACAAATCTGAAAATTATGAGTTTCGATAGGCTTCTTCCTTGTATTGTTATAAACCGTTTCATTAAGATCCCTTGAGAATCCCGCTCTCTAACGGACCGACGGACCAACGGACAGGGGTGATGGCAATATACGCCCACATTCATGTGTTAGCGTATAAAAAGGCTAAAGACTGCAAACTTGTAAGATTTGAAAGCAAACTGACACATCCTGATTTTAATATTCTATGTTACTTTTTCAAAATTGTATCGATTCTACAAATCTGAGGACAGGCAGCTCTCAACAAACCCTGTAAGTTTACATGTGGAATATTGCCATAGTTCCTTTCCCAAAACATAACCATTACATTCATTAAACCACTTACAAAGTATTCAAACCTTCAAAAGTTTCAAAGCTAACCTTCTTGGTCACATATTTTTGTGATTGATTGATTGATTGATTGAGATTGATTGATTGATTTGTGTTTAACATCGTACTCTATACCTATATTACTTTTTGTTGCCGGTGAGTGAATGGTGGAAAACCGAGAAGAAAACTCGTAAAAACACCCGTGAACTCTTCAGAAACCGGAAAACTTCCCTAGTTCCCTTATACACCTAAGGTCCACATGGGCGATCAAACCTGTTCCGGGTACAGTAAGGGGTCTCCTTAGTCGAACGCTCAACCACAGAGCCAGGCAAGGCCCTCTTATTTGTGTGTGTTCATAAACTATGACAATGCTCTCATAATACATGACCATGCAGTAATGTTTACTTCAGAAACAGATGTATAAGCTCCAATAGTCACTCGCAATAGTCACCCACCACTTCAAAAAGCAACTGAACAAATTATTGATAATTATTTATGTAATGCATGTATGTTTTACAATAAAAATACAATATAAATACTCACAGCACTTATTTGTTCAGCTTTTCTGGACCTATCATCTTTCTTTATCATATACTGGAAGATGAAAAAAAAATGGTCAGATACAGAGAATGTAATTACGCATAATTTCATTTTATGAAATAGAAATAGAAGTCTTCTTTGGGCGATATTAACTTAACCTTCCTTATAATTATTATGTGAAAATTATAATGAAAATATATGATATCAAATTTAAAAGTTTGATTTAGCATAGCTAACATGATAAATTTGAATTTGAATGTCATTTTTTTAATGTCATTTTATGAGCCATAAGTTTATTTTGAATGCCATACAGCCATTAACCAGAGGGCTAGTTTTGCTGGAAACAATCTAGTTATATGTAATACCTCAGGGGTTTTATAATCTCTTTCCAATTCATTTAAAACATCTCGTGTTTCTGAGTTAATTGTCTTCAGATTGTATTTTGGGTTCTTTCTAGCCTCCTCGTCTGAAGAGAAAGCCAACACTAAAGACACATGTAGTCAAATCAGTCCTTGAAGCTTGTGGGACAAAATAACTCGGTCTCAGACGAAAAAAAGTACTTAAAGGTGTTCTTTACTTATTTATAAAGAACAAAACTCATAACGTCATGAAGATACTATTATGGGAATCATCTTTAGCAGAATTTATATTTTTGAAGCGGCTTCTCTGTTATATTTAAAACCTGAATACATGTGATAAAGAGTTGCAAAAAAAAACACAACACTGCAAAGGCCTTAATGTAACATAAGCACTCCAAATTAGAGTTTTACGACACATTCTGATTGCCTTGATTTAATCAACTTTGAAGTTTGTGCATCAACTTAACCAATGACTTAAGTTATTATTAAGTTCGTTCAAAGTTAGAAATAGCCAGGACAAATCATGTAATAATTCAAATTCAGAGTAAGGAAGGCCGGCCATTTTTCCTCATATGCCTCAAGTAAAACTTTTGATCTCGCCGGGTTCATGACCTTATATGGAATGAGTTCATATTTTAAATCGTGGATGGGGGCTGGGCTAATTAACTGTTTGACTTGGTGTATCGGTGCATCATAGGGTGGCTCAGTTAGGACAGCTGATTGACACATCCACATAATAATATTCTGACAGAAAATTCAGTTTTTAGTTTTTTAGTTATTATAAAACTCTCCTTCAACCTACATATTTCATGTTGGAATTATTGGAAAGCCTCTTACTTGTACTTCTAGAGAAAAATATCGTTTTTTCATGAGATTCTGTGATAGTGCAAAATTCAGAACTTTTAAGTGCGTATGGTACTTTAAGGTTAATAAACATAAGTCTAAGAGATACCTCCCCTGATTCAGACATTACATACAAACACCTCTGTCAGACATTCTGTGTCATAATACAATGAAACGGCTTGGATTCTTAAAATGGTCCATTATGTTATAATTATGAAAACGGTTTAAATGGCACAGCGCTGAGTACTCATTCAGAACTCCATCTCGATTTCAACAAAGCAATATTCAATCCACAAACAACTGCTTCATTCAGTGATTTGGATTTTTGTTTTGTTTTTGTTTTGATAAAATTAAAGTTTTGGTGGTCTCCTCAAAATAAACATCAATATAACAACAACAATAACAAAATACAACGAATCTTAACAATTGTAATGTAATAAATACAATAAGAACATGGACATGTTACCATGATACCACTACAATATTTAAAAAATTACATGTTGGTCAACTAGTTAATGGGAGAATATTGAGTAGTTACGTATTCAATGTAATTTAAAATAGTTAATCTATTGGTAGAAGACATCAAGGTAAAAACTGCATCAAAATAAATTTGTTATCTTCAACCGTAAGATCAAAACTGCATTTCAAAAGAACCGAATATATGTAATCTGAAAACAGACTTAAATATAGCTGAAAATTAAAACTCCAGGAAAATTTGATCTAATGCATTGAGTAGGTCTTTTTGTTGGGCAGCTTTGGTTAGACAAAAAATAACAAGAGTTTTATTAAACTCAACATACACCTTCGTGGTGTGCGATATAGACCCTATGTTTACCATGGTAGCCAAAGACACGTCAAACAATGGTTCGCAACATGCCATATTCTAAGGAAGAATGCAAGAAATGGAAATCGACTTGAATACCAATCATACAATTGAATAATAAGAATTACAAAAATTCAGATGCACACAGCACACATCCAGCTATGGTGCAAACCTCCCTTGTTTAGTGGTCATAGTTGCATAACACAAAATTAAAACCATAGCATACTATGATTTCTCTTTGATGCAATATTGGATGTTTCAATATCACCTTAGGCATAGTTGACCTAAAACAGGCGAATTTATTTACAGAATGGACACAAAACTTTGCATCCATAGTAATAAAGCTTTTTCACGTGGACGTCTATTGTTAGGGGGGATATACAGATATTTTGTAATGATAGCACTGGTGTCGTCAGCAAAGAGTAACACTTCAAGTAAAGAAGAAACATTGGCAATATCATTGATATAGATTTTAAAAAAGTAGTGGTCCTAATAATTATAATTTAAGTTTGATCTCCCCGTCATTTTACAATTTGATCAAGAGCTTTCTTAACTGGTTTCCTCCAAAGAACGGCAATTTAAAGTGTTCATTTAATTGAAATACGCTGATTACGACGTTAACATCAAACATATCAACAACAAAAATCAAAAATCTTGAAGCTTTGATCTCCTGCCAATTCAATAACAGCTTGACAACATTTTCTCTTTCTGGTTTTTACCAAACATCGTCCATAAAAAAAACGTCAAATGGGTGAAATATCGTCATAATTGTTGAAATAAGCATTTCTGTCACTCGCGTTGGCTGTACGCAGATGTGTCCACGGAAACTGTACATATAAACATTATCTATATTTATAAATGTAGAGAAAGAATAAATGTTTATGCGCACGCTAGCTGGAAAATATATGCGTGAGTCTATGTATGTATGTTTTTCAACTACAAATTCGAGCTATGTTAAAATCGGTTCAGTAAATATTTTATCCTGTTAACAATGGTGTTGGAATTGGTATGTTCTACGATAAAGACATCGACTTGGGTTACCGATCAGGAGATATTTCACCGAAATATAAACCGATGCATTGTGTAAGAAGTTCAATTAAATATAAAACAATCACTGAGAAAAAACCTTACAAAGGGATCAGTAGGCCTACGATATTTGTTGTATATCTATTTTCTGTAGCCAGTTCTTACCCATTACATTTACGGTTATTACGCAGCTATTACGTTGTGTACACATTCAGTTGTAACATAAAACGCTGCTTTGTTCTCTGGTCAAAGACGGCGAAGTTAATGCACCGCGACCAAAATGGCATATACAGTAAACCATGCTGCCAACGGTTTAACAGACAAGTTGGTGAAGCACCGTACTTACAGCTTAGAATTAAGTAAACTGACGTTTAATGTATGATACTTTTTACGACATCCGATATCAAAGAACAACAACAACAACAACAACATCTCCAGCTACAAAATGACACGGATCAAGGTTAAACCTGCTCAAGTGATGGCTGGTGTTTATTTTGAATTACAGGGCCCAAAGAATCAAGTCGAGAAGAGTTTGTTACTCGCTTGTTCCAACAGCGATGTGCCCGCCATTAACACAGCCATCAGCAAGAAAGATGACATCAACTTTCAGTGTGTGGATGTATTGGGAAGAACACCATTGCAACTCTCCATCGAAAATGAAGACATTGAGGTGAGATTCTGTTTCTTTTTTCTGTTTGTACTAACTGTCGATTGATTATCTTCGTGTGAGAACTTACATGTTTTATATTTGTAGTGAAGTGACAATGTACAAACAGCCAGATCATACGTCAATGAGTTAATCGCCAAACCTATTTACCAATTAATCAACCAATCAATATTTCAACCAATGAATAAACATATGCTGATTGGCATCATGAAGCCAATATGTTGTCGTGTCCTTTTGTTCGCCCTAAAAATGTACTGTTGTGTCTTCAGTGCTGCCAGCCAGTGATTTTCTTCAACGATTGGGTTGGCACCCCGTTATTATGGTGAAATAATTTTCCATTCGACGTTAAAACACTATGAAACAAATAAACAGGCAATCAAATCATTAAGTGATCACCAAAAGCAAAGGTTTGTCGTTTGATAGACTTTGTAAAGAACTCGTTGAAACGTGTACGTAGATAGACTATGTGAAGGTGTTGTAATTAACGTATCAAGTTGTACTGATCACGTGGTGCGGTTTAAGCCCCTATCTTGTTATATACGATATGGGTGTTGATTTACAATTGATGCCGTTATACGAACCGTATAGAGTTTAATAAAGCTATCCAAATATAAAATCTTTAAAAGTGTTCCTGCAGATTAAATATCTAGTACAACTTAAAAAACAACACCTTAATGTTTACATAACATTCCCTTGGAGACACTTGTACACTCTTCAAAAAAAGAAACGCAAAATGAAATTGAAAAACGATACTTACAATTTTGTACACATATGTTAACTCAAACAGTTTTGTAGGGTTGCACATTGTTACTGGAATGT
>JAVFBZ010155543.1:0-18563 GCA_032466195.1 Katharina tunicata
GCTTTCGGAGCAGCCGACAAAAACAAGGTAACGTCTTTCTACCTCCTACACTGAAGAGCTCCACAAACGCGTGCTCAAGAGGCTGGAATCGGCCTTGATTTTGTACTCAGCTGAGTGCGTGCTCAACGCGTTTTATAACCTCAATTGTTTTTGGCCCAACTCAGGGGAGTTTAAAGCTCTTCATAGTGATAAATTCGTTACACCCTCTGGCTGGTTGGGCAAACGGGTGAATATTTCCTCTCGAACAATCATATTTTCACTCGCCCTATATACGGGCTCGTGAAAATATGATCCTTTTCGAGGAAATATCCACCCGTATACCCAACCAGCCAGAGGGTTTAACATATAATATACCCACACCATCAGATTTCAATAAAAGTATATTTCCAACCCAGTATGATATGCAAATTAAACATAACTTGTTGAGTTTTAGACGACTCGAAACAAACTTCGAGTCGTCGCCGACTTGCCTGGATGTAGGCTATAGACTTCGTTCGTGCGATGGCCGTGCTGACATTACATATCACATTTTATTTATAATAAAATTAACAGATTTTTAGTGACTTATTGAAAATGAAACAATGCATTAATCTGACCTGTATGGCCAATCTAATGCTAGCGCTGACACCAGAGCACTCCAAAGTGACGTCACAGTGTCTCCCCATCAACTTCACAATTTCCTGCGCAAGCGCCGACTCACTCCTTTCTTCGCCAATTTTGACAACAAAGTCAGCTCCTAGTTTTCTTGCCAGTTCTAGTCGTTCGTCAATTAAATCTGAGGGTATAAATAATCAAAGTAAGTGAAACTAGTATTCAGCTATTATAATACGATAAAATAATTCGCGAATCGAATGGAATTAAAATCTGTGGCATTTTCAATCTGTCATAGAGAGACGGTTAGAGACAGTAAAACCCAAAGTTTAACCGGAAACACAATATATTGGCCTACTAACGTCGGTAACTGGCCCAGATGTGACAGCAAATTGAAACAACCATCTTTTACTATTTTGGCAGAATTTTTAGTTTTCAATTTTGCTGCTATAGCCTATTCTGAAATTTTCACGTAACCTACAAATCTAGGCGGGAAATAAACTTTTACTTAATCAGTTTTATAACTCATGTGATTCTTTGATAACATAATATGCTAAATTTTTAGAGCGTGTGAATCGAATCATACTGCTGATACTCTTTAAAGATCCAGGCCTTTACTGAAATCCGATCACGCGAGATCTCCTATGTAGGCCCTATGACGAGGTCTCTGAGGTCTCGTGGAGAAATTTTAAAACGACCCACTTAAGCTAATTACGTCAGATAATGATTCGTTTTTTACCGAATGTTCTCGTATGAACAATTGTCACACCAGACACATTTTTGATAAAAAAAGCCACTCAAGATTATTGCACTTTATCGGCCAAATTTTGTAACCCCAAAATCAGGTGGAAAACATGTCCCCAGTAGGCCTCAGGTATGTATCTTGTTCTCGTCATACATAGGAGATCTTGCGAGATCAGATTGGAGAACAAGTATACCAGGCATATATAGGTTTGGTTACCTGGGAATATTAACTTAAAAGAGCTCTTTAGTTGACAAACTGAAATGTTTAACGAGTTAAATTAATCCCTTCGCCCATTTGCAAGCTGGTATGAAATTAATCCATGGTTTATATGATACATTTTGAGATTCAAGCAAGGTTAAAAGGTCGATGTTGTTGTCGTTTTCTCACCTGTAATACCGACTGTAGAAGCTCCCATTGCTTTGGCCACTTGTACACTCAACAACCCGATAGGCCCTGCAAGAAATAAAGCCTATATTTTTTGGTGAATATATTTTTGTGTCGTTTAGAAAGTGACCGTTTACAGTATTTTCTTTTTTGGGGGATAACACTCTCTGATACTGAAATACTGGGGGTCGTGGGTTCGATTCCCGGAAGGGGGTCAGCCTTCAAAATTTTCTGAACTAGAATCTGTTCAGTATCAGAGAGTGTTATCCCAAAAAAAGAAAATACTATATTTTTTGGTGTTGCTTTAAATATGGAAGATATGATGCAACATGTAAATCCACAAATAAAGTTTTAAATTTGGACAAACGCTTTTAATTTTTTCCACATTTTGTAAAGGTTTCTGTAAATCAACAACACTACATCAATAACTTTTATATAACAGTGTAACAACAAGGAATTTTGATGAAACCTCGAAAGCCATGTGGAGGGAAAAACCCGGATAGAAAGACATAATAAAGAAGTATGCAACAAGAGAAATAAGATTTTGATTAATTGTTTGATTGCTTGATTGATTGATTACCGCCGTGCTCAGGTTATTTCACTTATATGACCGCGGCATATGCCAACATTATAAATAAACACAACTAAGAAATTTTAAGTCACTTGGGTTAGGTCTGCTGGACAGATAATTTCCCTCTGTTGCGAAGTATGACAGCCTGAATATAAGCTCGTGACATTCTGTTCTTAGACATAGGGCGATAAGAATTGGAAAGAATAAAGGGTTAGTTAAGAGGCATTAAGAACGTAAACAAACAGAATTTAAAGTATTTTCAACTTCTGGGTAGATTGATATCCAACGTTTCGGACTAGTCGCTTCATCGGTTGAAAAGGGTCTTAGCAACTATAGACCGAAAGTAACTTATCAATCTACCAAGAAGTTGAAAATACTTCAAAGTTATATTTTGTTAAGAATAAAGATAATAAGACGAAAAATATAAAGAGTAGACTACCTGCACCCAGTACAAGAACAGCGTCTCCTAATTGGATTTTGGCCAATCGACAGCCGTGCACCACGCAGGCTAA
The DNA here is from genome assembly GCA_032466195.1 of Katharina tunicata. Lineage (NCBI taxonomy): Eukaryota > Metazoa > Mollusca > Polyplacophora > Chitonida > Mopaliidae > Katharina > Katharina tunicata. The sequence goes on from JAVFBZ010155543.1 coordinate 2,804, forward strand.
GGGCTCCATCAGTGACCCCTCTTCAAATGAAACGTTGTCTGGAAGCCTGTTAAACAAAGAATGATTCGGAAAGCCCGTAAAATCAGAATTTCAGTTGAAGACTTGCTCACCATGGGTATGTTTTGTTGTTTGTGCTGACAGGACTGTGGGTATAAACTTGGTATAAAATGACTTATCCAAGGGTATCTAAATGTATTTTAAAATTCTATGGGGCTTTACATTTGATTGAGTTTGTTTAACTTCGTTACAAGGTAAAGAGAATATTGTATTGGGATAAAACAAGGCCTTTGGGGATTTACGAAAGTCAATGTGTTACAATGCATATTTCATTAATATTTTATTAATTTAAAACTGGTCGAATAAAATGATATATATGTTTTTAAAATTAAACATTTCAAAAATATAAATTAATTAACGGCCAACGAAAATTAAAATACTGCCTAACAGACAACAGGGTGAGGTTTTATAATAGGCCTTATTCCCGCAAAATCCCAGCTCTAATACCTTGCTGTTTCTTTCCTTGTCTCAGCTCTGTTTGTGATTTAGTAAATAAAAAGTCTGCCAGCAACGTCTTAAATTCGTTGGTGCTGTCCGGCTAAGAACACGTACATGACTACTATGTCTGTGCTGGTTCAGTCTCCGTCATGGTATATGCTAACAGTTGAGATCCTTTTTACAAAAACCATCTTTATACAAACAGCCGATAAACATGGCTGCTTTCGAGGACGATGGGATATAGGGCTATGTCAACTTATCGGTCTTATCCCCCAGCCTTGTTCACTCATTCTAAAATATACAATCAAATCTTTCTCCCTATAGTCAAATCTTTGACTCTAAGGTATTGACTGACGATCTTGCTGGTAAGAGTTATCGCTCTTTGCTGTTTTTAGGAGGGTAAGTTTATATGTGATTAGATGGCACTGCATACTTCACGATTTTATCTAGTGCTTTCTTGCTTTTGCAGACTTCATCTTGACGAGCCATTGACCATTTTTTTTCTCTTAATTAAAATCAGTTGGTAATAAAATTTAGACGATACATTCGCCAGCGCACTTTTTTGCGAAAACAGTAGGCTAGGCCCTACTACGACAACAAGAATGGCTTGCCAGTACATTAGAGTTCGTATTCTTCTCAATCTCGGAAAAGGTACGTTTTAATTTTAGAAAGGTCTATTTTAGTATGCCTTGTAATTTTTAGCTAATATACCCGCGATAACATGTAGGCCTACTGCTCAGGTATAATTTCTTCCGGAAAGAAGCCCAACTTACTTGTGTAGATTGCTTGCAGGGACGATGGGATATCGGGTTAATGTTCCATCCCTATACGGTACAATCCCCACCATGGTACAATCCATACAGAGATTATATCGACCAGCTTTACAGAAATAACACCGACCACAACCATGGACCACTTCAACAACAACACGGTCACCTGTTTGTAAAAGTTTCCATCAAGAAAAAGGCTCATTTAGAATAAGAAAACTCCGAACATGGAATTTATGATGCATACATTTTTTGTTGTTGCCTTTTTAGTGTCATCACAAGTTACCACATATCATTATATTTCTATATCAGTTGTTATTGCGAAATAATCGAAATTTAGCTGTAGAACTTATAATTTCAACAAATGTTTAAGCAGTTAGATCATAATCAGAACGACTATTTAACGAATATGAAGCTTATCAATCGCATATCATTCTAAGCGATTCTACAAGTTAACAATTTGCAGGATTTAAGCCGACGAAATTTTATATCCAGGTTTAGACATTGAGTGCGAAACAACAAACACGTAGGTTACCGAAATTGTAGAAAAGTGGTACATTTTTGGGAAAAACAAAAAATATTATATTTGTAGTTTAAGGTGGCCCATACACGACATTTTTTAGTTTGTTAGTTATTTTTTTATTTTTTATTTTCATATTTTCATTTTTCATTTTACAAAAAAGTGGCAACCGGTTCGCCCAGGTGATAACCTCTTCACCTAGGTGGAAACTCCCGAGTTTTTAGTCTCACCTAAGTGGAAACTCTTGAGATCCTTTTTCATTAAAGAAGGTTTCATTTTATCGTTAACCACTCGAGTACGCATTGTTCTGGTTCTTCTGCCGAATCCAATCAAAAATGAAGAGAAAAACGTTTGTGGTCATATTAGAAGCTTTAAATTGTAGCTTCGCTGGCCAATTGATTATGTCAGCAGTTTCTGACACATGTAGATCAACTTCAGAGAAAGAGCACCAAAACGAAGCTATAGCTAAAACAAAATAATATAAATAAAAACAGAAACAAAAAAGCACGCAGGTGCATTTTAATTTATTTTAAAATCTCCCACAAACACGATTGTAATGAACTCACCTACAGCAACATTCGTGACCTTTGACCCTATTTTGTGGACGATTCCACTTCCCTCATGTCCTAATATAATGGGCTGAGCGAGCTTCATGATCCCGGTTCCTATATTGCCTGTCTGCCAGCAGTGGATATCAGTCCCACATATCCCATTACATCTGCTTGATAACTGGGCATCTAAATACAGATTTTTTTTTCATAACATTGAGCATGTTTGCTAAGTGTTAATGTTATTATTATGTTATGTCATTGTCATCGTAGCGTCTGTTCATAATGTTGCTAATGTGATCTGTATAAGGTATAGCACAATCGAAAGAGCACTTAACTTTTTAAGGACTATTTTTCGAATAAATCGACTTACGCTCCTACGAAGCGGCTGTTGATACATACATTTACTATAGACCAGTATATACTGTAGTAGATGTTATGTATCAACAGCCGCTGCTGCGTAGGAGCGTAAAGTCGACTCGACTGGTTAAATGTTGAATTGCAGAGTCCTTTCACTGTACCGAGAAGAAGTTGGATTCCATCCCCCCTGTTGTTTTTGTTTGGTCCCCCCTGTCCCGATTTTCCACCACACTGCACCGACAACGCATACATGAAATACTCTTGAGTACGACGTTAAACACTAATCAATCAATAAAGCGCTAGCGAAATATACCACAACTCGGTATGAAGAAGATATATCAAATTTTGTAGGAGATATATAAGGCTTTGTTGGGGATATTACTAATTAACATATAAAGGGACATTAAAGATCGAGAACATCGATATATAATTTGTTGGGTGAATTTGATGAGCTGTGACCAAAGATAGTGGGCCATATTTGTCGCCATTTTCTGGCATTGAGTGAAACCACTATATAACATTAGGCTGGGCTAGAGAAACCAAATTTTGGCCCCCTTTGATATCGCACACGTTTATAGATGCAAATATTTACTGGTATTTTGGTATATCGATTTAATTTCGATCTACAAGGCTTAGTAAAGTTTAATGCGTGACCTATTCACATCTGTTAATGGGTTAAAGTGGATTTACTGGACGCCATGATAATCACGAAAAGTAGCTTACTGTCCACAATTTTAGGACATATCGCATCAGCATCTTTCAATTTCATGGTGCATAGTCTTTTACTTTTAGGTGCTATGGAACATTCTAAACGGGATTTATTCGGTGAAAAGTCCTTTGACATGTCAACGAGTTTTTCAGTACATATATAATTTTGTTTACCGTATTCAGATGGTGATTCCACCAGGCGGTTTTCCTGTAAAATGTATAATTGACGTGTTGAGTAAAACCATACTAAAATTTACATTCGTTTGTAACGTTTGGTTTATAATATTGGGAATAAACTTTACCTTTTTTTAGAAAAGTTCCCACGACTTCTTGATTTACAATTTATGCTATTTATAAAAAAATAAATCGAGAAAATCGAAAAAAGATTTTGCTCTTATACCTGAAGCCATAATGTTTAACAAGTATTATATATTCTGTTTATCAGGTAAGAACAATCCCATTTCTGAAATACAGTTTTTCTTAACTTTTCTCGATTTGATATATTTATAAAAAAATTAAATAACAAAACTAAACTAGTCAAGTCTTTGATGGCATTTTATTTATACTATATCCATAGATACAAGGTTGGTGATTTTTTTTATTTTCCGATGTTAGATCAACAGTCCAATTGCAGATCATGGGCCAGCTTTATTGTGGGAGGAAAACTGGGTAGCGTCCAGAAAACCCACAACCTTCCGCTGGTAGACCAACCCATTTACACAATCGTATTCTAGCGAGAGTTTCAATAGTTCACATTATATCTGGATATAGGACGTAGCATAGTTTCTATTTTAGATTGCCCACTTATACAGTCCGAGCGAATGCTTGATCTCGCGAATTCAAAGGTGAGGGGATCTGTGGACCCAAGAAGTGTGCGCCCTATAGACCACTCCGCTACGGAGGTCCGTGGCATTGTGATATATAATTCGGAAAGCCTGGCGTGTTTAGGAAATCTAAATTTAGCGCTTACTCTGATGCTTTTGAAAATATGTAGAATACCTAAGCTAATTCTGTAAAATATTAATGCATATTGTGTACCCGTTGTTATTATGATCTATAGATGTAGGCCTAATTGGATCTTACCAATCGAATGTCCTGAGCCCCGTGAAGTACCACAGATAAATTTGTGTCTTCGCCATCTCCACTTGACGCCATTTTTCTAAGTATAATAACCTAGTTTTTGAAAAGTGTGTCATATTTTGTATGCCAAACATAAATAGGTTCTGTCTCAAATTACATTATCTGGAAAGTTATCTGGTTTTAAACAATGGAGCTGAACTGTACATAAAGACATCTAGCTGCTTAAAAGGGTGTTTGAATTTTGGAAACCGTCCACTCGGCTTAAAACCAGATCTAGAAATTTCGCCAGCTTTGAATTATCACATTTACATGAGGAAAGCGTATTAAACGGTGTTCATTACAGAATTGCCTCCCATATATTGAAGGGTTATTTACCTGAAAATCTTATTTAATTATGTATTCATCTGATTGGGGTTTTACTTCCCACGAAATTAACAGGAATAAATACAGGACATCGACTTCCTGTTGCCCTATATCATACAGAGCACAAAGACACAGGAACCTCCTGTGATCAGTTTTGAAAACTTGGTAGTAAATTCAGAAAATACACTTGAATAATAAATTTAACAATTAAGAAACCATTTATTTTATTTACATATATATATACAACTTTAAATAAAAGTTTTAACTGATATTTCAAGACTAGCACCACTTTAACACAAATTTGTTTATGCTGATGGAACACCCATCTACCTGCCAAACAATTAATAAACCACAATAATGAAATTAAATAAAGGGAAATGTGTGTTACATTGTATAATATTTCAACTTTATTATACAAAACATTACTTGCACTAATAATCTTCGCAATGTAAAAACAAAAAGATCTAAATTTCTGGCATGATGTCATTGTTAAAACAAAAACAATCCTGGTATACTGTTAGTGGCTTTAAGGCCTAATGACCAACCAAACAAAAATGTGTTTGGTCTTCAAATCGTAATGCAGCAAACAATATACCGGAAGCCTTTTAAGTCAGATTTTTATAAAATTGTTCAGATGACTCATATTGTTTTATAAAGAGTAATCACACTGGCACAGGGATAGCGAATGACTTATATATTTTTGTATAAATGTAGAGAGAGAAAATTTTGCTTGCCTCCACCGGGATTCGAACTCGGGTCTCTGGCTATCAGGGCCAACGCTCTAACCGACTGAGCTGCAGAGGCTCACGGTAGAACTAACAAATTTGTATCCAGGTAAAGGCTGCGTATGAATTATGACGTTATCAAGCATAATGCATTACACTCGATAGCGGTGTAAGTACCTACACTAAAACGTCGTACTCATTATTTTTATAAAAATTGTCATCCATATGTTAGTCTTGTGTTTTACGTCACTTCAACTTCTAAATGCCCCAGTGATGTAGGTTATATCTATTTAAAAAAAAGAACCCAAATGACATTCTCTTGTTTTACGTCACTCCTACTTCTAAATGCCCCAGTGATGTAGGTTATATCTATTAAAAAAAGAACCCAAATGACATTCTCGTGTTTTGCGTCATTCCTACTTCTAAATGCCCCAGTGATGTAGGTTATATCTATTAAAAATAAGAACCCAAATGACATTTGTGTTTAGCGTCACTCCTACTTCTAAATGCCCCAGTGATGTAGGTTATATCTATTAAATATAAGAATCAAAATGACATTTCACCTCAAACAGTGCAATACCTGCTGTGATGGTCTTGGAGTAATATTAATTGAATAATAGTTTAAACCAAAAAATATTTCATGAGAGTCCACCATAGATTACAATATTTTGGACAATATGAACAAACGTAGCACTGAATTGAGGATTTCTTTTATTTTCATAACTATCTTTTTAAACTTAGCTTCAAGGGTTTCTTATCTTTTGAACAACAAAAACTAACAGCAGTAAATTCTGTAATTTGAAGGACCCGACAATTTTATCTAAAAAGTCAAAATAGTATTTATACCGTCAATTTAAGCTTGTTGACAGATTAATGTACTTGGTGTTTAAGGCAATACTCAAGGGCATTTCATTTATTGGATTGCCTTGCTTTTCTCATGTCTGACTGTGTACCAAGAAGGAATCTCGTGGAAACATCTCCAAGATCTCTGTATATCCAATTATTTACATAAAGTCGGCAAGCCAACTCGATCCTATATCTTGGATGTGGCACATTCAGTAGGCCTACAACTGGGCCCTGGCTCTGCAATAAACCTATGAAGTTCATTGTCATAATTTCAGATTTCTGACAATTTACTAAAACAAATCATCAAACTGCCAACTTAATACCTCATTAGAGATCGTTTGATGGCGCACTAATCTAGAGTGTAAACTTCTAGTCTACAGATACCCCTCACCACCGAGTCCATGAGTTCAAGCAGTCCCTTGGACTCTATATGGGTTTGTCTGCCAGCTACCATAGAAGGCCATGGGTTTTCTGGGTTCTATCCAGTTTTCCTCCCACAATAGAGCTGACCAATGATCTGTTATTGGGACTTACAGTCCTGTTGATCTTACATCATACAACAATCAGATTTTTTTGAGAATTTGGTTCAAGGTCACCCAGATGACCCCAAAAACTCTGTACAAATCCATATAACTTCTTTATACATTCATGCAAATTGTTAAGATATTAATCAAATATATTACACTTTTATTTGCTATAAATTGGTTGAGCAATTTACATATCTTTACATGATTTGAATTTTATATGAATATTTACTGCAATCTTTGAAGACACGGTCTTCGTAAAAAAAATTATATCTTGGCAGAGAGGACTTATTTATGATATTGTAAACAAAACACGACAAGAATTTTGTCTGGAAGCATGTCTTTAATTGTATTTTAGAATCATTAATGCAACTTCATAGCTGAAATACATGTACATAATTTTACTCCACTTTCCATTGCCGCTTTGAAGTAATACAAGTACAAAATCACATTTAAAAGAAATCACTTTGAAAATATTTCACTTTAAAAAGATATTACACAAATAACAACAACAACGTTTGTCGTTGTGTCCATTATTTCTTCCTCATTTTGTTGAGGTTTGGAGCAGCCACTTTCACTTTACCAGGTATATTCCGTGACAGATCAACATCCTAAAATGAAAAAAAAATAAAAAATTAAAATAACAAATATTATAATATCGGACACTATCAGAGATCTCGTCAATCTAATTTTGTCTGCAAGTTCTGAGCAGACTAACGGTTCACAGTCACCAACCTCATCAGAAAAGGATTCTGAGCTGGTACATATATCAAGGTACATGTATGGTAGATAATGGGTAAAATTAATTTTGTATGTATGTTCTTTGAGTATAAGCGTTTTAGTTATTTTACATACTCAACATAACGCCTTTTTATTTTAGTAATTGCATTGAACATTTTGGCTGAAATGGACCAAAATCAGCTTTGAGAGTATCCCATAATCAGTGAGAATCAGTGATAAATTAGTGATTCAATGCTGTTTTGCTTTTTTTTCAGATTTGTTGCAGTGTCCTGTTTTTTGTCCTTTAGATGTTCTGTGTTGTCTATTACCTTGCCAGCATCATTAAGGGCGGTTTTCTTCAATATTGGGCTGGCACAGCATCATATGAGTGAAATAACCTCAAGTACAGCGTAAAACCCAAAATTAACGTACATGTAGATGTAGGTGCAATCAGGAATAAAATACATGTAATCTTATCTAAGAGTTTTACCTTCATAATCCTCATTAAATCTTTCTCTCGGCTGCTGGCCTCTTTCTCATGCATGAACATACCCAAAGCTGTCTTAGTCGCTGAAATTTATAGAAAAACATTCATGTTTTAATGTTTTACAAGGTACTGTCAAACTGTATATCCGTAGTGTTAAGAGTTCTTTGAGCAATGGCCACTTCTCTAAATACACAATTGTATAGTGGAAAACCGAGAAGAAACCTCTTAAAAACCACCATGCCAACACCAATGCTACCGGTAAAATTACATTATATACAAGAACATAATAATAATAATAATAATAACTTTATTTACAGAGGAAATATACAGATTCAAAAAAACTTTTTTTGCTCTTCCATGTGGTCCTCTTAAAATTTAACAAATATATATATTTTTGTCAAGAGTAATCACACTGTCGAAAGAAATATCAATCACTATTTATTTATAACATGGTAATAGATATAAACAATTAATATTTAATATTATAATAGAGCATATTTAAATAAAACTATTTTTTAAATCAACATAAGTTTGAAATGGCGATTCAAACATACATTGGGTACAGTTACATGTATAATATATAAGTTCTGGCAAACAGCTATCACGAGAAAGATGTTTTGATAAACGAATAGGGTCTACATGTAGTGTAAGTAGGTTGGCTTGAACACAGACACACTTGTGAAAACAGTCCTAATGAGTATAGAATGCTATCAGCTGTCAACATATATAAGGGATATCAAGGATAGTTCTACATGATACCCTTTCTTCTAACTATTTGTCATACACACAAAATGAGTACCTTTCCCTTTCTTTGATGATCCAGGCAATAGTTTTACCTTATACCTAGAAACAAAGAAAAGAAAGACATTATTAAAGCATGTATTCACCTCACTGACTCACTCCAAATCCATAAAGATTTTTTTTTTAAATTTAATATTACAGACACCTTCTGAATATCAAATAGATTCTAACAGATATACTACTGTGCCGATGTATGTATACAGTGCTCTTGTAAAAAATAAAAAATAAAAAATAAAAAGAAAAAAGTTAACAAAATTAACTTTCCGATTAGTGAGGATTAAAAAATGTTTCTTTATAATGTTACGTATTTATGTATTTGGTTGGTGTTGGTATATTCCGCCCATATTTGGTGCCCAAGTCTTCTCAACCCGTCAAGGCCCCTTCAATTGCTGGTGACTTTCTAAGTACGAGGATCCATAAGGGGATTCAACATGACATGTGTGGCACATTGAAGGTTAGTTGGATGGATGATTGATTGCCACTTAACTGCAGACAAGATTGTTTATTGTTTATTGGTGTTTAACGTCATTCTCAAGACTATTACACCTATATGACGACTTTGCGTTGCCTGAGTATGGTGGAAAACCGAGAAGAAACCTTGTAAAAACCACCCCGCGAAATCAGCAGCCATCAAAACTGCAGATGAGAGAAAACAGACTTAAGATTATTACGCTCACAGCTGTGATGGCATGCAAGCAGAATAGTTGAGGGAAACCGCCAAATTGTACCAATGATGGTCACACATGAGACGCATCACTCTCACAAGAGCAGAGGAAGCTAATGTCAAGCACCTGCCAACATTTAATATACCTGGTTACTCTATACAAGTAGCATAGTGACAGCTGATATTGTCAATATTTATATGTACCGGTAGTTTAATAACAGAGGTCACCTCACAAAACAACTTACTTGTAGTTATTAATGGCTTGGTAAGGAGCACAAACAGGTACGGCAAACAGCACTTCATCTTCTGTCACAGGTAAGCCAGTTAATGACTCCAGTAGCTGGCGATCCTGAAACATTTTATTTATCAGGTCATATAACTTATTTATATTATTTGATTGGTGTTTTACGTCGTACCCAATGGTCTTTAATTCATATGACGAACACATTGCCGTTTTATGGTCGAAAACCTGGTAAAATCATGCAAACTCTGCACCCACCGGAAAACTTCCCTCATATACCTTCAGGTTCACAGGGGGGATCAAACCTATTCTGAGTACAGTGAAGGGTCCCAGGGCTGGGTTTTTCAAAAGTTACACCAGGCTTTAATGAACGGTGTAACAAAGCAACTTTATTGTGACGTGACGTCATACAACAATAGTTTAAACTAAATACACCTAGAGTGTATTAACAACCGGCCCCAGTAGTCCAACGCTGAACCAACTGAGCCATGGTGGCGATCAGGAAAAATTTATGTAGCTCACTAATTTTTTTACAAAGCAGAACAAAAGGCAGCCATGGCTGTAAGAATTTAAAATTTATGACGAACCCCAGGAAAAATATGTCATGAGAAGATACATACAGTCTGTACGATATCTTAAAAATCGTCCCCGAGTTCTAGGATTGAAGTTGAACTAGCAATGTTTTTTCTTCAAAGTTTTTCACTTACATCAGTCATATTTTTCTCATCTTTATCACCTCGTTCGTCTTCTGAGCCAGATCCCTGCATAAAACAAACAAATAGTGCTTTTATAATTATAAATTGCTTAATATCAAAAGGGCATTTTACTTTCATGATACACAAAGCTGTTGTTTGGTGGAAAGATTTTTATGCTGTTGACAAACGAATAATTTGTGAATTCAAAATGGCGGTAAACAAGAACTTAAAGAATCCTGATATTTTCATACAAGCATTATATCAAACATACTGTCAACGTTGTATACAACCTACTATATCTTTTTCTTATTTATATAAATCTTTATATGTAAACAACAGCCAGCATTTTATACAACCTAGTATATCTTTTCTTATATATATAAATCTTTATATGTAATCTACAGCTAGCATTTTATACAACCTAGTATATCTTTTCTTATATATATAAATCTTTATATGTAACTTACAACCATCATTTTATACAACCTACTATATCTTTCCTATTTATATAAATCTTGATATGTAACCTACAGCCAGCATTCTATACAACCTACTATATGTTTTCCTATTTATATAAATCTTGATATGTAACCAACAGCCAGCATTCTATACAACCTACTATATGTTTTCCTATTTACATAAATCTTGATATGTAACCTACAGCCAGCATTCTATACAACCTACTATATGTTTTCCTATTTACATAAATCTTGATATGTAACCTACAGCCAGCATTCTATACAACCTACTATATCTTTTCTTATTTATATAAATCTTGATATGTAACCTTCAGCCAGTGTTTTTTTTACAACCTACTATATTTTTCCTTATTTATATAAAGCTTGATATGTAACCTACAGCCAGCATTCTATACAACCTACTATATCTTTTCTTATTTATATAAATCTTTATATGTAACCTACAGCCAGTATTTTATACAACCTACTATATGTTTTCTTGTTTATATAAATCTTTATATGTAAACAACAGCCAGCATTATATAAAAGCTACATGTACTATAACTTTTCTTATTTATATAAATCTTTATACGTAACCTACAGACAGTATTTAATACAACCTGCTATATCTTTTCTTATTTATATAAATCTTTATATATATGTACAAATGTAACTTACAGTCAGCAGTTTATACAACCTACTATATATTTTACTTATTTATATAAATCTTTATACGTAACCTACAACCAGTATGTTCAGCATTGATGTCCCGAAAGTCACACCATAAGAAAACGGAGTAATTTATTTCTTGTAGATCTTACCTCATCTTCTTTACCAGGTTCAGTTTTGGGTTGTAGTTTTATATCAGATTCTGGAAGAATAAAAAACAATCATGATGATATTAAGTATTATATGTACAATAAACAGACCAGGGATCCAACCCAGAATTAACCTAAGTTTAGAGTGCCAGGGATCCAACCCAGAGTTAACCTAAGTTTAGAGTACCAGGGATCCAACCCAGAATTAACCTAAGTTTAGAGTACCAGGGATCCAACCCAGTTACCAGACTATTGGGAACCAGCACAGTGACCCAACCCAGTTATCGGGCCAAGGATGACCACTTTTAACACTTCTGATACATTAATTAGAGCATCTAGAGAGTAAAGGAAAGCCTGACAAATCTGATGGAACAACTTTCTGGTAGGCAGGTAACCCAACTATTAAAACTATTTATTGATTTGATTGGGCGTTATGTCAAGGGTTCTTCACCTATATGTTGACTTTGCATTGCTGGTGTTTAGTGAGAAACTGAGGACAAAACTTGCAAAAAAATAACAACTAAGACTAAGCAAACTAAAACTTCCCCTACATGTACATGTGAACTCGAACAGGTGGATAAGCAGACTGGAACCTACATTTAAATATCTTGCACAATGGTCATTGAAGGTAGTAGTCTGATGTTCAATTAACTGCAGTCCTCTAACTTTATGAGCATATAAGGTAAAGATATTAACTATAAATTCATCTCAGATTTATGTTTGCACTACCTGTATTTTCCATTTTCTCTTCATCTACAGCAGTTTTGACAGCACTCTCTTTTAACAACTGAAGGTGTTTTTTGGCATTCTGTTGTTGTTGCACATTCTGTACTTCCACTTTCTCAACAGGAGCTCTACCTTTCTTTTTCTTTCGTTTGGATTCTTTTTGTTGACCCGCTGACTAAATAAACAAGGGTAAAATTTGAAATTAACTGGTCTTCCAAAATAAAATACATGATACACAAAACTAAATAAGCAAATGTTGACAAAGCTAACATAACAACCACATACAGAAGGTTTAGTGACAGGATGGTAAAAGATTTCATCTAAGGCTAAAAGCGCTACGTAAAACGTGTCCTAGCCCATCAACTAAGAATCAATGATACAGTTTCAACATTGAAAGGAATAAAATCAGATACATGGTTGTTAATTCTAGCTTTAGTTTCCAAGTGCTCTTATTCACCTCAAATGCAGTGCCTGGGGCCAGTTGTACAAAGCGTAAGCAGTTAACCTCTATTAAAGGTAGCCAATGACTTCCAACAGTGAGGGTATTGTGACATCATGAAAGATTACCATTAACATTTCGTTCATTTGACAAGAGTGATCACTCGTGAGGATTAAATTATTTTGTTGTTTGTTTGATTGGGGTTTAACGCCTTACTCAAGCTTATTTCACTTACATGACGGCGTGCGAGCCCAAACGGTGAAGGAAACCACCATAAACGACAGGACAAAACACCAGAGAGCACCAGGGCACAGTAGGATCCCACCCAGCCACCCGCTTAAACTATTTGAAAGTTTAATTGCTTCTCTACATAGTCAAATGTATGTCACTTATAAGACAATTTTGTTGCAGATGTTTGGTGGAAAACCAACATGAAGACCTTTAAAACACCACCCAGCAGTGGAGGCAGCAACCTTTTAACAAAGTACAATAATTTCCACAGAAAAGTTTTGAGAAACATTGAACAGGAGAACTCCAAACAAGGAAGTTCTGTTTGTATAAATAGTCTATACCACCATGACTTCCTTGTTTGGAGTTCACTTTATTCCAAGTTACAATTACACTATTTTATTGCTGAGAACTGTAGACTAGGTTTTTTAACTTTTTGAATGTATTAAAATGGTGTTTGCAAATGGCTTAAAAGGAAAATAAATAAAAATCGTATAAATTTGTATAAAAGAGATAGATGTCCTGACCAGTTATATATATGGATCAAAGATTTATAGATAGATGTCCTGGACCAGTTATATTGGGATAAAAGATTTATCTCCCTTTTTGCCACTGGGGAACTTCACTAAGTTTCCATAGATGGAAAGGCATAAGAAAGTGGGATAAACCTACTGCCAGTATTTCCATTCGGAGTTGTCTTTCTTCTTCATCCTGGTCTCCATACTTCTCCTTCATCTTCTTCTGCTTACTCTAAAATCACATAACACAATCAAGTGACTTCCCTGTTAGCACAAACGATAAGCTTTTCTTCATCTAAAGAACAGATCTTAATATTAGTCCTCCAGTTCTGTTTTCTTGCTTTGAGGAGTGAAAACAAGCACAAGATAATGATGTTAATTGGTTTGTGTAGTTGATCATTAACAGAGCAAAATGACTGCGCAAGACTAATAGTAGAGTTTGTTGTGAATTCAATATAGACCCTAACATTAAAAATAACCTAAATAAACAATGGCGCACTGTGCAGCGTTTGGCTGAAAGGACAGAGGCCTCTCACTGCCCGTCTGACACGTATTGCTGTTTCCGCATTGAGTTAAACATTGCATACATCATCAGTTGTCTATCTTACATTTTCGTTATGGTGCACTGATTAAAACAATGTATACCTCAATTTTCACTTGTTGACCACATTCTCTGGATATTGGCTAATCATAAGTTTTCTCTTAATTTATGATTTGTTGGCACAAAAAATACCTTAATGATTGATTGATTGATTGGTTTGTATGCCTTACTTAAGTCTGTTTCACAATACATTAATGTAAAAAATGCGCAGCATTACAAACTACTATTTATTAATTGAAGCATGTGTATATTGAAAGACGTCAAAATAGATGACTTCCATGTATAGATACCTTCCATGTATAGATAACTTCCATGTATAGATGACATTCATGATATTTATCAACATACACAGACTGTTGTTAGTTACGTTTTAAACTTATATATAACCCCTTCAAAGCAATGGGAACAACAACAACAACAACAGAAAAACAGCTTACCTTCTGTCCACGTTTGGCCTGGGTTTGTGTTGCACCTGTTTCTGCTGATGCTGTGTCTACTTCTATCTGTCTCTCTTCACACGGTACATCTACAGTCTGTTCAACCAACCAAATTACATTTGATATGTGTAGATGACTTCTAACACACATAAATAAGAATGATAGTAGGGGTTATTCAGTGTTCTAGATATATGTAAGACTTTTTTGGTTGATTTATTGATTGACTGGTGTTTAATGCCGTGCTCAAAGGTATATCACCAGAATCTCCATTAACTAGAAGTGTGAAACCTCTATTCAGTAGTGTAGACGGTATTGTTTCTAAAAGGTTCACATTCAGCTACATGCAGTGCCCCTAGTGGCAAACTGACGAACCGTAAGGGGAGATAATTTCAAAATTTAACTGAACCTTTGCTGCAGCCAGTCAATTTGACCTGGCTTAATCTTGCAATAAGAGCGAAATGTGCACGGAATCATGGAAGTTTCTGTGATAAAACAAACAAGATGGCGGGTAAAGAAAAGGTTGCAAAGAAAATCTTGACTTTGATCGAAATCAAACTATTCAAGTGTGAACAGAAACGTACTTGGGTCGACTGTACATAAAGAAATAATGCTAAAAGTAGGCAATAATCATATTTATTTACAAAAAATTTAATGACAAATACATAATGTACATATGTTTGAGACTCAACAACACATAATTAAGGGGTGTAAATAATGGGTTCTTTTTGATATAACTTCACTTGTTTACTTCAAATAACCCCATATATAACTATGTCTAAAAATTTAAAGAAAGGATAAATTAATAGGCATGTAGTTTTATTCAACGCTTTATTTTTTCCAAGAGTTAGATGGCTAGGTACATGCTACTAACTTATTAGGGGTTCCAGCATATAGCTGGAAGCCCTCTTGTTTTTGTTTGGTTTCTTTGTCTTATTATTATTATTTTAACATATCTTGTGGGCGCTCGATCTAGCAAACGGCTACAGATAGA
>JAVFBZ010155554.1:0-18562 GCA_032466195.1 Katharina tunicata
TGTAGAAATCCATTGCTGCAAAACATGACAGTGATATTCTGTAAATGTGGAGTGAGGATTGATACCGAGGTAATTCACATTTAATCATTCTATGTGTCCACAGTGATATTCTTTATGATAACACAGTGATATTCTTTATGATAAGATAGGCTGGGGCTCTCTGAAATAATGTTCACACTTCACAGGATGTCCAGTTTTCATTTTTTGTCACACCTATTATTTGGCAAACTTCCACATTTTGTGCTATTCTATACCCAGTTTAGAGTTAAACTCTTTTCAGCATTAAAATGTTAAACTATCTTCAAAACTGAGCAAAGTAATGGCATTTAAAATTTAGACTTAGTATTCATCCCATTTATGGAAATTGTCGCTCTGCTAAAACATTGTCTCTCAACCTAGGAAACACAAACTGTTGTATAAATAGAACTGTTCAAATTGTTGTTAATGAAGATACCCTGGATTTTCTCCTATAGCAGGACTGCCTGGGACTGAGCCATGTCAGAGTTCAGTTAGAGGAAGGAATGAGAACCCATGGGGCCAGTGGGTGTGACCACGAGGTTACCTTCTCTGTGGTGGGTGCGGCTGGAATACAGAATCTACTCATTACATGTCAGGTAGGTACAGTGAACTGGTTGAAGACCCAAGGGGAGATAACTGTGTCAACCCAATTTCATCTTCACCAATTTTAGCTTATGATCGCCTGAAAGAAAGGTGTTGAAGATTTATGAGGAATCATTGGCAATACTACCCTAAATTCTCAACAAATTCGACCTCTAAGGGCACAAACTTCAAGTTATTTATTGAATGTTTAAGTGTGAATTTAGAACTAAAACTGACATTTTCTGTTAATTTAAAGTATGAACTTCACAAAAATTTCAAAATTGCATGTCTATACTTCTTACCCTTTGCATAAAATGTAGTTTTATAAGTTGAAAAGGGGGTTGAATTTGTCGAGCATTTCGGGTACTAGTCATAATTTGGAAAGTAATAAATAACTGGTTGGTTTGACATGTTTGTGTAATGTGGTTGCTAGACGAGAAATGGGGATAGTAGAAGCGCACAGAAGTCAGTTTGATAAAACATCAAAATGGCCAGAGCCTCTTGCTAAGGGCAGTATCTTGCATGGTTAATCATAACAGAGTTTCTCTGCGTTTGTCAGAAGAAATCTTATAAAATAATCCAATGATCAGAAATCTCCACATAATCAAATGATTTATAACTAAAATGTAATTGCATAAACATGTTGTCCTCATCTCTGCATTTTACATGGAAAATGACTATAAAAAGTAAGTTATTGCCTGGAAGTCTCTTTAATCTTCCAGTCTTAACAAAAGGTTCATAAAAAGCCCATCCTGTAAACAGGAAGAGCCTCTGATGGCCACGCTTCTCATAACTCTGTCTATATTTCAGGGTTGTGACTTCATGTTTGTGGTCGTCTGAAGCTGAAAGAGTGGCCGGATTTGCATGATTCACATGAAATAAATTTAATACAAAGACCTTAAAAGCAGTGCTTGCCTCTAAAATATGATATTTTCAAGAAGTGGGAGAGACTGAAATTTCAACAACTCTGCAATATTTTCAAGACCAATGCTGACTTGGACTAGTCCTTTAAAAAGATAAATTCAGATTTTCACCAAGATTCAACGACATAATAATATTTGTTCTCAATTTTGGTGGCTGCATGTTGAATGACTGACTCACAATTTGCATTTGGGTCAGGTCAAATCTACTCTCTGATTATCTGCCCTTGGTTTGAACAAATACAAATTCATTCAATAGCTATGGGCAGTATGTTTTTTGTATCTATCATGCTGTATGTGGCAATTATTTTTTCAACAGAGCACACACAGTTTTATGGTTAATTTTGCTGTTTACTATTTAAAGTACGCCGCCACCATTTAAGTGAAATGTCCTTGAATGGGTGGTTCAGGCTGGACAGGAGCATCCTGTGCCTGGGTGACCTCTGACCTAAGGGGCATCAGGAAGCCGATTTCTTGTTGTGTCCTGTAAGTGTACTGTTTTTTTCTGTATTGCCATCGTTTTTTAGGATGGTTTCCTTCCCCTATTGGGCTGGCATGCTGTCATTTGAGGAAAATAACCGTAACCCAAACAAAAATCTTGTCTATGTACGAATGAATAAAGAATAATAGCGCATGTATATATTGCCATGATACAATTGTCTGTGATATTTTGATAATCATTTCATTGTCATCAGTTTGTAAATATATTCATTCAATGACCAAGTTGTTGTCTTTTTTTCTCCTTTTTCTTCTACCACTGTCAGCTCGCATTGACACAAGTGGGTGGGCTGCAGCTCTCGGAGCTAAGGGGCATCAGGAAGTCGATTTGTTTGGGTGTTTTGGGGTCCTGTTAATGTATCGCAGTACCTTCTGTGTTGTCAGCTTTGTTTAGGGTGGTCACCTCCAATGATTGGACTGGACGCCGTCATAGTAGTGAAATAACACCTCCGTCAAACAGCAGTCCTACGTTACAGCAAAACAATCACATTTGTCTGTTTCAAAGCCTAAAAGATATTCAATCGGCAAGCACCTTATCGCTTTATTTGATACAAATTATCAATCCCATTCCAGAGAGAGATTTTTTAAACTAAAATCAACACTCGTCCCAGTTCTATAGGTGCGTGGTTTAAGTGGCCTGCATTTACTGGCGAGTCTGAGGGCTGTGACTCTCTGGTTACAGGCAGCATGTTTTCAGCTTCGTTGCCGTTCACCCTGAAGTTAGTTGTGCAAATTAAACCAAAATGAAATTGTTTTTTCTTGATTCATTCCAGGATAATTTTGAAGTGAGCTTAGGATCATCGCATTTGTGACCTTTCAGTGTGCACAATTTTAGTTAGGGTCTGCCTTCTTTGACGAGGATGATAATGAATCCCAGAAACAGTTGAATTATAAAACTACCAGTATTACGTTGTAAGGCTGGCCTATTTTAGATGAAATGTAAAATGCGTGCACGTATATGGATTGCGTCAGTTCTACACAAAACAATGCCTATCCTAAAACTACATTATTACCGCATGTGGTAATCACTACGCGACACAGCTGGGAATTGCTAGTGGCATTATTGTGTTATTCATGGGCAATTATATGTTCTTTGATTGGCAAAACGCCAGTGCAAACAAATATATACTGATTGCCTCGTATTGTACCTAGCGCTTGGATCAGATACCGGTAATGGTATACTCATCGTTTAACGAATGTCGGGAAGAGCAAGGCACTATTCTTTTTTTTTTATTTATTTTGATATCCCAATGATTTTAGTTGTGTAAATTGCATGTCACGAAGGATTGGCAACGAATCAGTCGCCATTAGACTCGCAATAGCATTACCTTGATATAAAGAGTTACCGTAGATAACAGTAAAATTCGATTTTTTTTCTGTCTCAAAATTAATATCAATTTGTTTTACTCAGTTTAACAATTGATCAATAACATAGGAAGGGCCGCACCGTGGTTGAGTGTTGGACTAAGGAGTCACCTTCACTATACCCGGAATAGGTTCGATTCCCCCTGTGAATTATAGCTATATAAGGGAAGTTTTCCGGATTCTGCGGAGTTCGCGGTGTGGTTTTTACGAGGTTTTTTCCGGATTTCCCGTCATACACCAGCAACGCAAAGTCGCCATATACTATAGGCGAAATACTCTTGAGTACGATGTTAATCACCAATCAATCAAATTAATAAATGGCATAGATATTTTTCTTTTGGAAAAAATGTCTTCTGTGATTGCATTTTTCAAAAGCTGAGCCGATTCCTCTGGCTATCCTACTCTAGCTGTATATTTCTGGTTTTAATGAAATACCTCGCTACAAAGAATTATCCACATTTCATACGTAAAAATAAAGTACGTTGCATATAGATCCTATATAAATAATTTATTTTGTCATGGGGTTCGATTCCCACTGTGGACCTTAGGTATATAACTTTTAAGGGAAGTTTTGCGGAGGTTTTTTTTTTTACGAGGTTGCATCTCGGTTTTCCACCATACAACGGCAACGAAAAGTCGTCATATAAATGAAATACCTTTGAGTACGACGTTAAACACCAATCAAATAAAAACTTTGTCATGGACCTTGGCTCAGTTGGACTGCGGAGTTCTATTTGATGTAGGTCTGTATACCCGGTGCAGGTTCAAATCCCCCTGTCGACGTTATGTTTACAAGGGATGTTTGCGGAGTGGTTTTTACGTGGTTTCCCTCCAGTGTTTCGCCGTACACCGGAACCACAAAGTCGTCCTATATAAGTGACCATTAAGTACGACGTAAAACACCAATCAAACAAATAAATAAATTATCATTTCGGTATGAATTATGGTAACCTACTCTCGTGCGTTATTGTGGGTAGTCCAATGTTACTTATTGTGAATTAGACAACTATGTCATTACATAATAATATACATGTAGCTAATGTTAGAGAGAGCTTTAGCAAAGAGTCAAAAGTAACTTCTATTTGTTTTGGTACAAACTAGTTTCCGTATTCAATTAAATGCTCTCTGTAGGGGTTATTATCAGTTAGCCAGCCATACCCCATTACCTCATTACACGACTACCAGGCCAGTCATTGGCAGAGCTGATATTTTGCCGAGGTTAATACGTGCCTTGGTTGCGCCGTTTTGTTCAATATTGACCCGAATCGACTTTTCATATTAAGCCACTTGAGCATGTATCTATATACATAAACCTCGGATGGTTGGGTGGGAGCTTCCCGTGTCCTGGTGCTATCTGGGCGAAGGGGCATCAGGAAGCTGATTTATTCAGATTTCCTGTTTTTTATCCTGTAAATGGCTTGTTCCAAATATTATTCTGATTGGTTTCCTTCGTCCAGTGGTCTGGCACTCAGGCACATACAAGTGATATAAATCAAGCACCACGTTGAACCTCAATCATAACCCAATCTTGGTAAATCCGATCTTGACTTCGTGAACAACAAGTCGCCACAGGAGGTTTACCCGGGTTGCACATAACCCTGCCATGTTAATAAGTTAACTATGGGTGCTGCAATCTCGGGTGTGTTGACTGTGACCGTATAGTACAGAGATATAGTAATAAAATGGCGTCATTATTATAGGAAAATATTATAGGACTACCAGGCAATATTTATTACATGCATTACTGGAGTTATTTAAAACTGATAAAATCTTCCAGATAATAGTATAAAAAACTATAATATAATAATCTAAGCGAAGAAGAAAAAACTTGCATGCCGGATTGTCGATATTTATTGTTGTCCTTGTAAACTGAATTATTGCTATATTTGTTAATCATGCCTATAGGCCTATTAAGTACACGTGTTCTAAAGCCCTCCATTGTTTAGGACTACAAGACCTGGTATAATATAACGGTTAACATATGTAGAATGTCACCATGTACTTAAACTACAATTGCATGTATGCGGAATCGTAGGCGTACGTTGTTTTACAGTTTCTGTCTATAGGCATGTAATTCATGTATATAATAACAGATATTAATCATATAATTAATGTTCCACGCCGTTAATTGCGTTATTTCCACCAATCTTGTCATTATATTTTGCTTTCAAATTGTGTAGTTTTGTTGTTGTTTTCTTGTGTATTTTTTGTTTGTTTGTTTATTATTGTTGTTGTTGTTGCTAATGTCGTAAATGATCATGAAAAAACAGTATTGGAGCTCTTCCGGTTTCTCGGACGTACATATATTTATTATATACGGTGTTAAAAATGTCACGGATGAAAAAACATTCAACTTCACCAATGATATTTTAAATTAGTCTTAATCAACACCCTTCAATACTGGAACCAAATTAAAGCCGGACGGATGTGGAAGCCAAAATATTCCATTCAGGTAGGGGGCAAATACTCCATTTTGATTGATCGATCGATTGATTGATTAATTGATAAGTATTTAACGCCGTGCTCAGGGGTATTTCACTTGTGACAGTGGGGTACAGCAGACAGCGACACTAACAACCAAATAGAAGCTTTTTTGAAAAGATAATATTTCTACAATGCTTTGTATAACATGAATGTAGACTCGAAACATGCTGCCCTTAATAGCCAGAGAACCATTCCGTATTCAAATCAAAAACTAAATCATAAAGACAAAATATTAATCTTTGAGCCGAGATGTATTTCATGTTGGAAACAGAAAATTATATTTTAATATCAATCTTTTCAATTTTTTAGGCAACACGAATTTGAAATCAAGATATTCATGCAATACCATACTCAACGTACTATAGTATATATGCTCAATTCGAATGGCTTCAGTGTGTTCGTCAATAACCAATACCATACTGACGACAGTACAAGCTGGCAGGACTACCGTTAACCTCTGGTACAACCTAATAGCTATTAGTTAATGTCTGAATCAATGCGTTGAAAATAAATTACATTTGGCTTCATTCCATAACAATACTATGACGTTATAGAGTGGTTAGACAGGAAGCGTGCGCTCATGGGTGGAACCGAGGTTGGCAAAACACAGTCGATGAAATAGCGATGACTAAACGGTAAAGTCCGCCTGACAACTGAGGCTTTCGAATCCAGACTACGAGGAAATATGTGCTGCTTGGAGAGCGGGTCTACACTGGCGGCTGCAGGACCCCATCGCTGGTTTTCTGTATACCAGCACAACTAATTAATATCAAAAACCAGGAGCCGGTGAATTGGTAAAACACGTGTAGGCCCTGTATTTGTGGCTAAACACGGCAAAGGGGACTGGCAAACCTCACCAGCATGCAACGTTGACCGTGTATCCCTTGTAAGCTTGTCTTTGGCGAACGAGGAGCTTGCCAAGGCATCATCAACCGGTCCACGGTCTGCAGACTACGCGGTGACCTACTGCTGGTATTATGTATATATAGAACACGCTTATTACTAGCTTCCGTTCTACAACCTTTCGTCGCTTAACTGTCATTTCGCTGGCTGTATCATATAAACACGGCACTGCCCTGTTTTCAACAGCTGCCAGATGGGGACTTAACACCCGTATATTGTGGTGAGTATCACCGTTTATTTTACCCAAATGTATAGATTTATTGATTTCATATATGTTAGTTGACGTAGGCTAATGCCGTTTAAGAGCCAAATGAAAATCGTTGGCCTACCAGCTTAGATTTACAGATAGTTGGTATCTAGGTCTGAGTTATCAACTTGTCTGTTTGTGAACTATAGTGTTGGTATATGATATGAGTATAACGTTACTAAGCCAGGATAAATAGCTTGCCGTTAAATTGTATACAAGTATGTCCTGCGAGGCTTAACATTGTCAGATACCGGTACCGCAACAATTTCTGTCCATATACATTATTAAAAATATATTATAAATGCAGAGAAAGAACAATTTGCTTGCTTTGACGGAACTCTGGCTAGCAGGACCAGTGCTCTGTATATATTTTTTGTATAAATGTAGAGAAAGAAAATTTTGCTCTATATATATTTTGCATAACTTGCATCAGTTACCGTATATAGTTCATTTTTCCGGTCATATGATATAAATTGCCTAAACGTGAAACTGTTCGACATAAATAACGTGAGCCTACTCTAGCAAAAGAATGGTAATTTTCACGCGAATACAGAGACGGTGTGGTATATCGGTCCTTCTGTCTCGGGCCGAATCGTATTCAGGAAATCAAAAGTTCTTGATTAGGTGATAAGCCATGTAACCTTTTCAATATCTGAACCGAACCGATTCCCATGCACTCAGCCTCTTTCCCAACTCATTTTATAATATATATATATATTTTTGTACAAATGAAGAGAAAGAAAATTTTGCTCGCCTCCACTGGGATTCGAATTCGGGTCTCTAGCTACATAGAGAACGTGAGGATATAACTGCAGAAAGGAACGTGAATCCATTCTGCACATTATTATTAAAAACGTCACTTTAGTCAACAACACTTTTTTCCAAAAACACCTGAAACTTCATTTTAGTGCAATTTTTTAGATGACTACCTTTGGGAAGGCAAGGGCAATACAACATGATAACAGCTTCATCATCGACAGGAGTCAATCTGACAGAACGTTGACTCATAAATCCACTTTTTTTTTCATCAGAGGTGTTCATATGCTTAATTGTGCAAGAATATCGGTTAGAGCGCTGGCCCTGCTAGCCAGAGACCCGAGTTCGAATCCCGGTCGAGGCAAGCAAAATGTTTTTTCTTTCTCTACATTTATACAAAAAAAAAAAAAATATATGTATTTTGTTTATTATTCCAATGTATTCAACAGGCCGATACACTCCCATAAGAGTCAAACAACATTAAGTATTTAAAACCTTTATCCACCTTTACGACGAATTATTATAACCATGAGTAAAATCTTAGTGTTGGGTAAATAAGCAATATAAACAATCTTTATTGTTAACTGAATCTTCCCTTACACTGTAGTGAATCAACTGATAGAAATAAACATGTGACGTGATTTAGAACGCCTATCGCGTGAAGCATCTTCGTTTATTTCCGTACATGTATATTTATGAATGGGGAAGAGTCGGCTGAGGTCATATTGTGGGAAAGACATGGGATACTCGATACTATATACATGTATGTAAAAATAGAATACTATGCTGTATGACTAAAACGGAAAGCTTCACCTCGCGGAGGTAGTTTTGCTGAATAGGCCAACATCCGTAAAGACATTAATAAATCCCAATCTCTGTTTTAACAATCCTGTTTTACACAAGTATCCAAGTTGATATACATCATTTTATTACCTAGTTGAAGACCTTCCTGAATTATCCAGATTTATAGTAGTGATATGTAAGTGAAATTTAGATTTTTATCATTTGTAATTCAAAGAAATTAGAACACTTATATACTGTTTCTTTATGTTGAAAATCAACGATTTATTCATTATATACCAGTATTACTGATTATATAAAGACTTTTTAAATTAATGTTTGTATGAAATATCAAGTCTTATTACCTATTTATTGTTTCAATATCAGGATTCTTTAAATATATATAGGCACAATTAAAGATTTTAAAACAGATGAAAAAAAGATTTCCTTTGCTAAACTCACAAACTTCTCATTGATGTTAACTGTCATATGTGCTGAGACAAAAAACGTCATCGATTAGAACCGAAATCTGGTCATAAACATGCATAATAACCAAAGAGCATCGAGTCTTTATCTAGACTTCGGCATGTCTATCTACAATATAGACAGAGCTTTGGTGTTTCCATCGGAGCTTCCTTGTGCCCCGGTGCTCCTTGATAGTAGGGCCAACAGGGACATTAATTGGTTGTGGGCCCTACCATGCACTGTTTGTTCCTCGCTATCTTATTTTTGTTGCAATATCAATGACCCCTCTTGCTAAGGTCAGAATGGTTCGAGCGTATAGTCATGCAGCTATACTTAGGTCTGGAGGAACATTATCTTTCCAACAGATAACACAGCTGACTTTTTTTTTTGCTGTGTCACTTTGTAATGTTTGAAATCACCGTAAGTGAAATACCGTAAGCATGGCTTTTAACATCAATCAATCAATCAATCAATCAATCCATGCAATATCAATGTTATTATTCATCTTATGATTCCTTATATTGCCATTTTCCTTGCCCGTAATTTCGTTCGTGACTGGTTTACGTCATTCTCTACTCGAGTTGGCATCTCGTCGATTTATCTATTTCTTTTTTTATTTATTTATTTATTTATTTTCATTTATTCAGCAGTGCAAAAAATGATATAAAACATTCTCAAAATGTTTTTAAAAAACTCTTTGACAGGAATAAAGTCTAGAAGAGTGGTTCTATTTCATCAGGAAGACAATTGAGAAAAACATAATAGCAAAGCATTTGTGGGTGACAAAGAGTATCGGAATTTTGTAACAAAATAGTATATAGCCTAGCTTATAAATCAGCCCAGACGCATTATTTGTTGTTGTTTCCGATGGTTTGCCAGTCGAATGTCAGAATTAATAAAATAAAAAAAATAAAACTAACATAGCCCAATTTTCGGGCTATATATAGCCCAATGTAGCCAACTATTAAATGAGTGCAGTAAAATTAAACAAACACACAACTATTACAGGTCGTATTGCCCGTGTGAATCACGTGAGGCCTAACTGTCCAACCATTGGTTGTTAAACTGACACAACTCTCATTGATTAGCACTGTCATGTTCAGCGTGGCGTGTTTATCTACTAGTTTATGATCGACTCGTTTAACAACTAGAAAGCAACAGTCATGTATCTGGACTTCAGCTCGTAGATCTACAACGGAGACAGAACTCCAATGTTTCCGAAATAGTTTATTGATTTGGGGAATGAATTAGGATTAAGCTGTCCAAATTCTCTCTGTGAAATTTCCCTGTTTGGATCTGTTATTCCAAATTTTCTATTTCCCTATTCCTGTTCTGTTCTTGTCCTGTGACGTACTTGTTTGTTGCCAGTGTTGAGGGTGATTTATTTCATCCATTGTGCCAGCAAGCTGTCATATGAGTGAAATAACCTTAAGAACCTGTACGGCGTTAGACCCCAATTACACAAACAAACAATAATAAAATGTGGTTCGACAATGAAACATAATAAGATAAAAACTAATGTTGTGAGTGAAAAATTAGCTAAATGCAGACGTAAAATATACTCATATCAAACAAAGTCTGCACAATTATACATATAATCCATCAAAGTTATGCTTTTTGTTATACGTTTCCAGCTTATAAGTGTCGCTTAAAGAAGTTCTAAGTCGTCGCCATGGAGACGTGGCAGTTAAGACAATCAAGCATATATTAATTCCATGGCGTTCATAGACTGCTAATTTCCCAATTGTTTCCAGTGACGTTGAGTGTAGTTTTCTCTATACATATTTGGCTGCATGACATTACGTCGTATGAGGGTAAAAACTTTGTCTCTTTCAATCCTCAACCAAAAACTAAGCAATCAAACGCTTGTGTAAGGTCAGATGGATACACCAATTGTGTTACATCCTGTACCATGGCATTTAAAGCTAATAAAAGCGTCACTGAATTTGAATTGCTCCGTCCATGCAGTAGTAGGTACTTCGAAGAAGCATCAAGTCATGTAGCTATAGACATCTCCATGTCGATCTATATAACACAGAACTCCACTGTTCCCAAAATGGATTATCGATTTGACGAAAGACTTTAGATACTGTCTAAATTCTGTTTGAGAAATACCTCTGTTCATGTCACGAACTACTTTATTACCAGTCCCAGCTCACAAATTTCTTGGATGCCCTTAGTAGGCTCTACTTCTATAGACAATAGGTCTATCTAAATACGTAAATGGTTCGAATCCTGATGGACGCAAGCTAAATTTTTTTTCTTCCTCTACATTTATGAAAAGAATATATATCTTCTTACTTCAGTTTCGTCACTTGCTGAGCTCAAAATGCTACGCTTAAAGGCGAGAGATTGTATTACGGCCAGGCAAGGACAGGCATTTCCACATAAATTTTAAAGATATGTTAACTGTGGCGGTGGATTCTAGGTTGGGAGCCAAATAGATAACAGACCACATTGTTATGAATGTGAAACTTAGTAAGTGCATGTTGTTTTCTCGTTAGTTGTCCAGTGTAGCATTTCATCTATTTGATCGATGTTGTCAACTAAACGCAAATTATGAAAATACCTGCTGTAACATTATGACATGCTAGGTATTAATGTAAGAAGAATAATTATAGACTGAAGAAATTGAGCATCACGCGATTGTCATGGCTACTCCAACTAATCGTGACAATCTCTAACTGATGTCGAAAACAATGCGTTTGAGTTACCATGGTGACGTGTTACCGGAAGTGACAGATGTTCCTGAAAAATTACAAAAATACTCTTATAGGCCTATTTAGACACTATTGTACATAACGTTAACAATCGGTATAACTGCTCATTTTCGTTTGATGAAATCTCAACATCGTATCTTACAATTTATCTACCAGCGTCTACCGGAAATAACTTAAATTGTCAATGGATACATCAAAATTGACCAGGTATGAAGTTAGTCTTTATAAAACAATTAATCTCTGTGTCTTCTTTTAGAGGCATATAGAAGTCGAGACACTTAGAATAACATAAGATATTATTGATAAACGTTGCGCCGAAAATATACCAGAAGTTGATTGCCCGTAATGACATTTTATTCTGCTCTATGTACGTAACAACATATTCCATACCTTTTGTCATGGAGAGAACGGTGTGAAATAAGGGAAATCTAAGTCATGGCGAAATAAGAATTCTAGAAGGAAACTTCGGATTCTCGTGGCGGAAAATAGTATAGTCAAGGTAACATTTGCATTCTCAACAGATTATAACAATCAACGGGAAATTAGGAATCTCTTGCGGATATAATGACCATAAAATTTAAATTATTTTGCGAAAATTAGGATTCATGTGGTTGAAATTGGGGTGGTAGATAGAAGAACATTTTTGGATTCTAACTAGAAAATTTAAGAATCTCCATCGAAGAACGTTTACAAGGGATTTTATGAACACAAACAACAATTTCTGCCATTGTGACCCATTGGTGCATTATTTAGTTAGTTACCCCTGTGGTAGTCCAATTTTGAGCAGCTGCTTTGTAATGCTGGGGAAATTCGTATCATATTTTGGGTTTATTACCTTCACATTGTTTTGTTGTTTGAGCAATTCAAAGAAAGAAAAAACGATTTTTATGGATTCAGATATAATATAGGTCAAAGGTCACTTCATTAAAATTCCTCAATTACAGATCTATGCAAAACAGCCGTATGTGTTAGTTAATAGGGGACTTAAGGAATATAGAATAACACATCATTTTTATTATGGAGGTGCTTATTATTAATTCAGTTCATTCGGGCCAATAGACTAATTAACCTAGCAGGAAAATCCATTACAGGATTAGCGATTTAATCCCCCGTTAATCCGGGATTATCGTACAAGTCTAATTCCGTCCAACTGCTACACTTCAATGAGACGCGCATGTTCACAAACACACACAACGAGATTCTTAATGGCGGAGACAGACTGTCCAAAAAATGTCGGAAAACAGTGAATGACAAGACAGTAATTTTTGTAAGTTAATTGCGAGACAAAAAGCAGAGGATATTACGTATGCATGGGACCAACATTTTCGTGTATTGAGCGAAACGGTAAATTGAAAAACAGTCGCGTTTATTAGTTAATAACAAGACAAACAGCAGTTGATATTATAGAACTACATGTGGACCAATTTCTTCGTTTGTTGTGGAAGTAAGCCAGTTAGAGAGAAAGTATAAATTGTACACCCAGGGCTCGAACTCAGCCCTCTGGTAAGTCGAACCGTTTAATATAATTCACCTTACAAGTTAAATACAAGGAAATCAAAAGCGTTCGCAGATATAAACTTTTACGGTTTGTTACTATTTAGGGTGACCCTCCCTGGGCAGTATGTTTTAACATTTATGCTGTTTTGCGTAACACTACAGGAAACTTATTTCCAAAATTCGAAACTTTAAGTGACTTACTTATATATCATATACAGGTGTAAACCGTGTAATAGTCCAGAGTTCGACAGTAAACATTAGTCATTAGATGCATCGGTCAGTCAATCGATTGATCCACCAATCAGTCAATCAATCCATGAAGCAACCAACCAATCAATCAATCAGCCAGCTACAAGGATTACTTTAGAGGTTCAGTTTATTGGTCAATTGTTTTGTAATTTTTAACTTTCTTAATTTACACTGTGTACATTTATGAATTAATTGGCTAGGTTGTCATTTAAGCGAGTGACGAAACATTAATATTACACAGTGAATAATCTTAAAAGCATTAAGTGTGTTGCTTATATCTGACGCGTAGAAGCTGGGACATTATCTGTATTTCAATAAAAACACGCGGGAATACTGAATATCGTATTCGTGTTTAGAATAGCATAATTGAAGTATTCAAATATAAAAGTCTGAGTGTATCCCTCTATCTGACATTCATGTTATATGCTTAACAACGGTCTAATGACTAGGCGGAAACATTGTGTAGTAATAAATTTAAAAAGGTAGGAAAATCCATATAGTTTATAGCCTGAATGCTGCTCGCTGGTAGGATCTCCAGGTAACACATTTGTGTTTGACTAGCGGGTTTTTCTTCGCTTACTAAAATAATGGTGTCAACAAATAATGAAAACAATGGCAGTTAAAGAAATCGCATTAAGATAGACGAACACAATGTGTGTCAAACAAAACGTCTGAGCTATAAGAGCTAAATGATTACACATTTTAGTTAAATGAAGACTTGTTTAGGCCTAGTGTTTATTTATTTAATAACAAGACAAGAGTTTATGGGCAACAACTTCTGCTTTATTACAGCAGGGACAAAATAATAATGAACAATACATATGATTAACACAATAATAATAAATATAATTTAAAAAAACAAAACAATAATGAAACAGAATTTGTAACCCCTTCTAGACTTGTCTTGTTACTTCGTACGTTCAGCTTCATAAAACCTCTTAAAGAATTTAGTAATTTATTTAACGAATTTGAGATAAAGGTTGATGACGATTGTCCATTTCACTGGCTCCTATACCCTTTACCGTTTGATTGATGCGAAATGAACATCATTGGCTTGTTTACAGTCATCGACAGTAGCTATTTAACACCTGATGTCCATTTCAAAGTGCCGCTCACCTGGTGGTCTGCCTTGCCTGTACAATAATTCTCCCGCCACAGGCACATGTCTAGACACCATCCCATACCACTACATGGCTGCCTTTCTTCTCGAACAATCGATTTTATCTGATCGGAGTATTCATAAAACTACTTTTCCCTTTTTAGCGACAGTTGTTTGAGCTTAACTATACTTAAATCATTCATACGCAACCTGTGACTCGATTTCTTTGACTCGATGACAGTTGCTCGTCTGTACTCGATCATGACTACATCTAACACCATTCATACGCAGCCGGTAACCCCTTGATAGTAACCCCTTTTACGCCGCCCGTATTATAAACCCATTTATATTCGACCAATTTACATTATTTGATCAGTCGATTACAAAATGCACTTAATTTTGTATATCGCCCGCCTTAGCAAATCACACCACTTGTCCGACACTTTTCAATAACGTGTACTTTTAAGATTGATTGATTGACTGACTGATTGGTTGATGTTTAATATCGTGCTCAAGGGTGTTTTATATTCTATTATATATGAATGTGGTGTATTTCAAAAGTATACGCGGCGAATCTAACTTAACCAGATCAATTTGAAATCGCTTCAAGTGTTAGATCTGTTGGAGAGATAGTATTCCCCCGGTGCAAAATGTGGCAGCATTAATGTAAACTTGAAATATACTGGCCTTAGCTAGAAGGCATACTTATTAGAACTTATGCATACACTAAAAACAGTCATATTCGTAGGCTATGCCCCGGATTTATTTCCGACCAGTTTGGCGTTACTTGATGAACGCGATCATAATCACTTTTTTAACAAACATTTTCAGCTACAGGAGAAGGCATTGCAGTGGTTATACCAGGCGTTTGTAGGGTGTATTCGTTATATCGATCGACTAAGCAAATTCCGCCACTATGTCAGCGATCAGTTTTAGGTGAAGGTTAGAGAAACAATCTGTTAGCCGCCGACTCCCAACCGAACACCCTTACGGATCTTTAACACGCAAAGCTCTGTCAGGCTTTCAAAACCTATTTTTCACAAATAGACCTGTACTTAACATCGTTATTTGCATTATATGTGGCGTTATAGATAGGTGTCATTTATACCTGGCTGGTCTTATCGTGTGCTTTCATTTCAGGTCACGTGACAAGGCTATGTCCGCTCTAAGCCCACACCTGGCGTTTTGGTGCTAACACATGCAGGCAGAAGAGCGAAACGAAAAGACAGAGCGCGAGACTGTTCCCTGGGAGACGAGCCACAAGACACCCCGGAAGAGAAAGAAGGAATGATTCGATAGCCGTCTAAAGCTAACTGTATATGGATTTCCAAATAGCTGTCAAACGTCATTGTTAAAAGCTCTGTTAATTCGAGCGCAGTTTAATGACAGCCTGTTCTGGAACGATGCCATTTACTGTAGTTCTGTTAATACAACGGCTCTATCCAATTAGTTGTGTGTGAATAGGTAGGTATACGTCTAGGAGGTGAGCCCTAGTTGTCAAACAGTTATGGGGACTGGCGGTAATATCAGGGAAATACTGTTGAAAATACTGGCAGAAATACTGGCTGGATTTACTGGTTCTTAAAAGCCACAGTGCCGCGTGTATCTTTGTCATTGAGGATGGATTTCACGAATTAGTACGTGAGTTTATCCGCGGGTTGATTGCTTGTTTAGCGATGGGTTCCACAGAGTCGGGATCCGACACGCTTCTCATTCTTAACCCGAAGCCCTTTAAGCCCTTCAAAAGCAAAGACGAATATTTATATGCGATGAAAGAGGACTTGTCCGAGTGGTTCTTCTGTTTGTATAAGATTAGCATCAGTGTGGACAACTTCTTCGAGGTATTGGAGACCGGCGTGATCCTCTGCGACCATGCCGTCAGCGTGCAGAATTTCGCACGCGAGCGACGCATTCTACACGCCGACCTGGAATTACGGTCCTACTTCATCCGGGCAATTCCGGACGGGGGAATCCCCTGTAAACATGGCGTCAAACCCAAAACATTCCACGCCAGAGATAATGTGTCAAATTTTATTTCATGGTGTCGACAACTCGGCATTCCACAAGTGTTATTATTTGAGACCGACGATTTGGTGCTACGGAAAAATGAACGCAGTGTTGTATTGTGTTTACTGGAAGTTGCCCGAATCGGTGCCAAACTTGGGATGCTGGCGCCAGTACTGGTCCAAATGGAAGAGGAAATTGAGGCAGAGCTGGCCGGGGAACCACCGCCGCAAATTATTACCTGTGATCTCCGGTCTTTAGATGAAATGGTAAGTACATTTATATTTATACAACCAAATTTATATGTATAGACCAGGCCTACAATAAAACAACCACAACGCAATGTGTTACCCAGGAAGCGTAACTCTATATATCTACACGTTACATTGCTACAAGATATATTTGGCGTCAAAATCGAAGTGAAATTATGA
Organism: Katharina tunicata; assembly: GCA_032466195.1. Lineage (NCBI taxonomy): Eukaryota > Metazoa > Mollusca > Polyplacophora > Chitonida > Mopaliidae > Katharina > Katharina tunicata. The sequence goes on from JAVFBZ010155554.1 coordinate 17,019, forward strand.
TTATATATATATTTTGACAATTCTCACATCATAAAAATTGAAAATAATATTTTTGTGCAGCTTTTACATTTAAGTGCGAATTAATGAAATTTAATCATAAACCATACATGCTATGTATAGGGCTACAACATAAAGCTTAATTGCATGTCGATTTTTCCGTATTATATTTTCGACGTTTTTATAAAGTGATTTTTTAATTTATAATGATGTATATAGCACATAGTTATAGTTAAACAAAAGATACCCGTCGTTATAATCTCATGCCATAAGTATGGGCTGTTCTTATTTACGAATTAAGCATGTTAGACCATTGAGGTGCATGTATCCCTGTGCCAGGGTGATTACTCTTAACAAAATTATATATACATTTCTAAAAATATATATTTACTTCCATGGTTAAACTACAACACTAAGTATTGACAGTAGCCTTTGTAAAACATTAAATACCCGTGAGTACGATGTCCAACATTAACCAAATAGGTAAAATAAATTATATATTTATAGAAAACTGTCTATGCCTGTATAGTAAAAATGATGGTGAGTTCATAGGATTTATCTATCTCTCTTTCAGTGTTTTTGTCTTTGTGAGTAAATTGTAATGTAGTCAAGCTGGTGATGCGGAAACTCGTCTATCACAATCGCACAAACTATATCAGCCCTAATATCAAACCTTATTCGCCTTGTTTGGCGTCATTTAAACAATGTCTTTATCGCACAATCGACCATTACATTATTCATAACATTAAGCACAGCCCGTTAAATTTGGTATTTAAATAGCGTACGCACATCGGATATTAGTCAAGTGTCAAAATCGAGATATGTAGGCCTATAGGTGTATATAGGTAAACAGTTTTCGCTTATCAACCTTCAAGTCACGTGGTGGAATGTAAAACAGAACAATTATACTGTATGAGGAACTTTGTGTTTATTCATAAGGCTGTTTATAGAATTGTTTTATTTATACATTTTTTTTTAAATTAATTATATATATTCTAAATTGTACGCATGTGTAGGTATACGCTTATACGGTGCCTTTCTTTTGTATCAGTTACAGACTCTACATCTAAACCGGTTCTACTAATCATACAGTTTACTTTATTTACATTGGGAGAGTTTTAATGAACTTTTGCCGCCCCTTGTATATTTCACCGGACTTTGTTACCTATAGCTGTTCGTCAACGTGAACCACTTAATCCTAACAATGTAAACACATAGGGTATTAAGCCCACTGTCCATTGTCATACGAAAGATCTGTTACTTTTCTATATAAAGTTACCCATGCGTTATGGTTCATTTAATTATTTTGGCAACCAGGAAGGGTGCCAACAATTCCTGTAGTGTTACATCGTGTTTTTTTGGCTCTTTACTTATTTATAAAGACACACGGCCATTGTTTATTTATACTCTGAAGAAATAAGAAAACAAGGAAGGACTCAAGCAAACTAACTGGGAATCAAGCTATAAAGGAATCCAGCCAAAAGGGAACCAAGTTATTGGAGAATCAAGCTAGCTGGGAATGAAGCTATATGGGAAATCAAGCTAGC
>JAVFBZ010155565.1:0-18560 GCA_032466195.1 Katharina tunicata
CGATTAAAAAACGAAAGCTAAAAATGTGTTAAGTTTATTCACAGATGTTAAGCAGTGTAAAATGCTAGAATGCCTGGAAAAAAAGAAATCATTCAAACTGACAAAACGTGAGAATCTCACCCAATTCTACCACCAAATCCTAAACCCTGGTTGTGCGCTTTGATGTGTCGCTGTAAGTGATTGGTGGCAGCCTTCTGTGCCCCGGTGCTTTCAAAGCAGTAAGAAGACAGTAAGAAGGTGCCAGGTTATTTAGGAATACGTTAGCTGTGATTTCTCCTTGTAATGACTTTGTTAATTCCATCCATGGGTTTCGCCGAAAGACATGGCGGACAGACATTGTCAACAAGTGTGCAAAAACAGGCAAAAAAAAAAAAATTGTCCAAATTCATTACTTTGTTTAAAAGAATACCTAATCAGGAAACACAAAAAGTGGCAGAAAGTATTCCTTGCGGCAGGTAATTTTCGTCCAAATTTTTTTGGCGCTGGTCAAGTTTTGATGAGTTTTATAGAAGCAGATTAGTCTATGGTTGAATGCCAGAAACACCCTGCAGCCATTTTGCCATTAATCTCAGCAGCCAGATCAAATTTCATGACAAGGGGAAATAACTCATTATGGCAATTTCCGCAGAAAATTATTACACTGGAAAGGTCAAACTTAAGTAAAATAGAAGAGGAAGATGAAGAAAAAAGTTCCATAACTCACTTTTATGAGGTCCCTAACACAGAAAAGGACTCAAAGTTATGAGCCTGTTTGTCGAGATAAAGATTCATTTTTCTCAGGAATTAAATTGTAATGTCTTCAGATTTTTTATTTGTAAATTTGAAGATAAAAATAAGAGATAGGTAAAAATTTATCACAATGATTAACTGAGGTGATGTTAATATACTGTAATAAATGTAATCCTGTTAGCGATTACTTAACTATTTTTTTTACCATTGCAAGATATAGCTGCAGATATGGTGAGTGATGAGGCAAATACTTTATTTCTTCTTCTTAGACTTGAAAGCTTTACCAAAACTTTAATAAGAAACTGGAAAAGTTTCAATAGCCACCTTGTCATAATCAGTTGCAATTTTTATTATTTCTTAAGAAACTGCCATATGATTTACAAAAACAATACTCTGCTGTTAAATTCAAATGCCCACAAATACCAAATCAGAAGCTAATTTTGTTTTTTTTCTGAGAAAGTGTCATTCCTCAAACAAAGACAAAGAAAAATCCATCTGGAAAATTCTAGAGTCAGTCGACTGCGCACCCTTTGCGTCTTAGGGGGCCAGATTTCCTGACTGTAAATTTTTAATCGATTTTTTAGGATATTTTACAACTTACTGATCAGAACTATTTTCTGGTATGAACACCATTAGATATATCAACCTGTAAACTTTGCAGTTGCAATATACACTTATATTTCTTAAAGTTGTGACTTTAAATTGCTCTGAAGTGCCTCTCTTGCTTGAACCCAGGGTGTATGGCAGCATCTTGGTGATAGTCAGGTTTTATAAACAAGAATTAATTCCTGTTTGTGATTTTTGAGGTATTTACATTGGGTTACTTGTTTGGTGACCTGGGCTATAAAAGTCCTTATATGCCCACTTAAAGGTGACTGATGGCCCTCAAAGAGTCTTAATGATGCAGTTAGACAGGTCAGTAACACCCATAAATAACATTCTGAGTACTAAGGATACATAATCTTGTTGTTGTTGTAAGTCCATAAAATCTATAAACCTATTCATGAGACAAATTATAGGAAATTAATCACAGTGCAACAGGTTGACTGAGCCAAGTTGAATCGGAAAATAGAACACAATAAAATAAAAACACTGAATATTTAACTGATCAAGACACCTTATTTCATAGTCGTCTATATATGTGTTTTTCAGAATCATTAGATAGGGGACATACACTAAACAATACAGCAAAAATATAAAGGTAAATTAATTACAATTATCTAAGTAAATGGTGTGCAATTTAGACAAAAGGAATCACAGAAAAACATAAAATGACAATTGAAATACATGTAAGTAATATTAAAAGGCCTTTGAAGTGAGAGTTTTCTGGTACCAGTTCAATTATCTGGTCGTCACATTGTATAATTGTATTTAATTGGCGGTGTTTTTCTTACTGTTGCCTTTTATATTTTTATGTTTGTGATATGGGGAAAAAGTCCCGTCTAATTAGAAGAATTACAATTTTTTTCAGCTTCATTTATTATATTTCAATATGAATATATGTCCGTTTTTTTTTTTGTCATAAGCCTTTGGGAAAAAATGACATCAAACAACATTTGTAATGAATGACAGGTTAAATTATTGATATTACAATCATCTAAAATAAATTATGTAGCATTTTCTTTCAAATTCAAATTGAATTTGGTTAATTTACTTTTAGAGATTAATTGATTGGGATTTGACGCCGTGCTTCTAACAAAAGATCAAGTTAATGTCAAATATCGAAATAGTTTGGCTCTGCAATTAAATAAACCTCTAATTAACCAAAAATTTGATGAAATCTAATTACCAAAACTTAACCAAAAAGTTGTCATTTTGAATTTATTTTGACTGATGACACATAATCAAACAAATAAGCAAAATTTGACACAAAGTCTAAGAAATTCCAAAATATTATTTTATTGCTTCTGTTGATTCTAACAAGTTTATCTTTTAAGAACACTTCATTTGTCTCTCCTGGATAATTTTATTGAGGTTTTACGCCATACACAAGGTTATTTCACTTATATGTTGTACTTATATGTAATCCATTTAAATGAAAACGATTAACATGGCATGTACAAACATTTGAAGAAGAAACCTCGTTCCATGTAATTTGAATGTCAACTTTAAAGACAGAAGTGATTTCCTTGTATCACCACAAACCAATAATTGTTTAAAATACTGATGTAGTTTCCTTATCTAGTGAACAATATTCTAGATCTTAATAGAGACATTTTCTTTCTTCTTTCTTTACAAACCCACACAACGGCCATAATGCATGGTCTTCCTGGATTCCATGAATAACTTCATTCTAAGGTTATTTCCTTCTTCATAACATTAACAAGTTAAACAGAAAACCTCAAGATTCTTTAGACTGTACACATTGGGAAAAACTATTCAAAAATACCTTTAACTATATACTTTAAGTGTAATATAAAATATATAAATATTATTTATAACAGGCATCCCTGTGATACAAGGGACCGACTCCACAAAGCCAACTGAAACTTCCAAAATGTCCAAAGCGTTTTTTTTTATTATTTTGACAAAGTATTTACTTCAGTCCACTAGGTGATATATAAATCGAAATGTATATTATATCATATTTACACACATGTTCAATTCAAACAAGAATTGGACGTTATTCACACAATATATTGATCGAAACAAATGGGCCAATTAAAATGCAGTACAACAATTAATTATTAACAGACTTAGCCAACCGTCAAGTCTCTTTGAAAAAAATTGAGCAATATTTAAGCAAGATATTAAGTGACAATGAATCGGCCAATCAGATTGCAGAATTATAATTAAATTTGCACCGATTTCTCTCAACTTCTAACTTGACCTCCGTTTTTACAATTTGTAGCTACTGACTAAGTTTGACAAGAAACGGATAACATTTAACCAAGATTATTGAACAGAAATTATGGGCCCACCTGCCCGTCAAAGGGAATACAGACTGTCCTTCAACAGGTGTATTACAAATTGGAAATAAATCTGTCCTATTGCTTTTTAATAGATTTGGATTATGTATTTTTGGATTAAATAAGCCATATTGACAGCTATTTCACTTGGTTGAAAGTGGCGAAAATAGTCAATAGCAGCTTTCCCACTTAAAAAAGTAAATCCATGACTATATGCTTGCATTGAAATAATCAATTTTATTAAAATAATTGTAAAGGTCTTGACTATCCTTATATCTAAAACGAAAATCTACATAGGTAATGTGTTTCAAAACCTATCAATGTTGATTCTGCCACAGCTGTTCAAGTGTCAATCATCACTTTTATGAATATTCATGAAGGCAATAAATGTCACATTGCCCTGTGATCCTGAGCCTTACACACATGACAGCATCATTAGACAATAAAACTAAACATCACCTAGCCAAAAAACTATACACATTTACGAAGCAAATTGCTAGTCTAAAGATGAAAAAAACGAACAAGGTGTTTATGGTAAAGTTGTTACTGTACAATTAAAGGAAGTAGAGGGCCATAAAGGGGACATATTGCCCAGTCATTAAACCTCTGATATAATAAGCACCAATATGAAATATAAACACACTGTATCATATTGAAAAAAAACATCAGCCTTTGCACCATCGCTATGTGAAATGTTTGGGTACTCTAAATTTCCCTTGGACCTTTTATGATCAGACAGACAGGGGTTTCAAATCTTATATCAGGTAATCTAATTTCATCGAATTAGTCAGCCTTTAGCAATCAGTTCTGATCTTGAATTCTCGTTAACCTGAATTGAGATTTTAGCCTTTTTTTCTTTTTACAACAGGTACTTTGACAAATCTAAGAGAAAACTCTTACTATCAAAGACACTTGTAGTTTAGAAACTCAGGTAGACACTAATTATGACATCTAAGGAAGGTAAATCAATGAAATAAGGAGACAAGTGAGTTCAGGTGAGCATAGTCACAAACTAGTTAGACAATAACAAGTCCCGGATAGACACGTGCACAGCGTTAATACGCAGTCAACTCAGGTGAGAAATAAGTCAACGAGTTTAACATTATTGATTAATCAATATGACAGGTAATATTTTCCAAATGACAAATACTTCAAGGTTAAAGTTAAAGTAATCCACATCCGGATCATACAGTGATACACCTGTGTATACCTGTAGAGACATTGTTATAAAGGAATAACTGAACAGCAGTTTTATTGTATACCTTTTCATCTTGTTAAGTACTTTTAAAATGCTAATATCTGCATGGAGTTAACTGTTCTAGTGACATATTACACCTGAACACACAGGTAATGCTCTCTAAAAATTATCCGTTTTAAGTTTGAGCTCGTTTTTCAACAAAAAAAATATCCTAATCTCACAAGAATTTTGCCCACTTCTGAATTTTAGAGAGGTGATATGGTAATTGTGTGCAGGTGATTTTTTTTTGTGAGTGCGGAGAGGGGCGAGGCGGCGGGGGTTACAGGCAGTGATTTATAACAAGTACTGTATATTAGCATTAGGTCGAATGTTGTATGACGAGTAAGGCTGTAGAATACCAGTAAGATTGTTCTGAGAAGGGAAGTAGTTTCTATACCGTCATATTGGATTTACCATCACCCTTTTTTTTTTGTATGAAACATAGTCTTTATTTGTATAAAAACAATGATAAACATATCTATAAATATATATTTATATACAACAAGGTTCCTAACAAAATAAAAATCTGTATTAAAAACATGATCGCTTATTACAAGATACATAATTAATTTGCATATAAGGAAATAATTAATAGATTCATGAAAGGTAACTACTTTAACTAAACAGGTGATATAAACAATAGTGCTTCATACATGTATAATACATTGAAGAGCTGAAATCTTACCTTCTTTTTTTGTTTCTGGCAAACATAGTATCTTCAGACAGGTAAATTTATACACGTAATATTTTCCCAAACGACTTTGTTAGCCCACAGCCTATTTGGATTTACCGTCGGCAATGCAAAGTAAACGATGGGTTTTGTTTTGTGTGTCTAACTCCTCAGACATGCAAACACAATGCTGCACACGAGTCTGTCGAGACGTCGGCTTGAAGAGACGACAACCTGTAACAGCTGTCTTCATCACACGTACAGGTAAAATATAGGGTAGTCATTTCAAAATCCAGAAATCAAAGTTTTTATTATCAACGATATCATATGTTCAGTCAATCAATATTCCATAAGCTGTTTCAATAAAAGTCATTAAAAACTGAAAGCATTTTCCATCCTCTAAAGGAGCTCCATTTTGAATTTCCAACTTCAATTGTTCAAGTAAGAATGCTCATTCAAAGCAATAAGCTTCACATCATTTCACACATACAAAAAAGGGGAAAAAACTCACAAAAATTAAAATTCCTGTGTAAATGTACACTGTGTTTCCGTCGTGATAATATATAACATATGCTATTGTAACATGGAGGTTGAGAAAGTGCAATTAGTGCAAATGCCTTCCAATTCAATATTCCACATCCATAAACGCAAACAAATTTTTTTTTATAAAATTTTATTCCTCTAAACTGGATATTGATTTTTTCAATATACACACATATAGATAATGCATATATACAGCTGTATAGATCAGTACATATCAGGCTAAATATATACAGCCTAATGAAGCCTTTCGTTTTTCATCCCTTACCGTCTTTATATATTTATACAATTAGATGTTTCCAAATGTAAATCACACTGACATAGGTCTGTACGTTAAAATAATTTAAAATAAATCCTGGAGAATTGAAACTGCTGCAACAACCATAAAATATAAAGCTCAAAAGAAAGGTGGTCTAAACAACTAATATTCAGCCGTTACAGCTTCCAATGCACTTTTCAACTACAACAATATTCAGCCGTTACAGCTTCCAATGCACTTTTCAACTACAACAATATTCAGCCGTTACAGATTCAAATGCACTTTTCAACTACAACAATATTCAGCAGTTACAGCTTCAAATGCGCTACTCAACACCAACAACTACATGTCAGTTTGTCAACAGTACAAACGGACATGCCGCACCGGCTTCATATACTTTAAGAATTAAGTTTGCTGGTCTCCTTTCACAAACAAAAAACATGATTCACATCTTTGATGTATCTCCTTGTCCACGTGGTCATAACAACAAAAATCTCAGAACCCATAAAAGATCCAATAATGAAGAAAACTTTGTGTCCATCCCACTTTGAACGAAAGATAAACTTGAAACATGAAGCGACGCTGATCAGAAAAAAAGCATAATTTCCTTTCACTTTGCATCTTTGTCATATATCACAGAAATAATTTCTAGGATAGCATATTTCCCGCTGAAACAAAATATGTTGAAATCTTAAGAGATAAAAATTCTAAGCTTTTGGGATTAAAAGGCGTTTGGATTTACCCCTGTACAAGGTCGATATGGGTCATTTGGCACTTAACCTGCAAAACTAGGATTCTAAAAATGACAGGGGCCGTCATAAAAATTGGCACGGGATTAAAAACTTATTCTGACCAATTTCCATTCCCCATTCCTTTTCTCAAGAAGTACAAATCCCTCTTATACTCTTGTTGATCTTCTGCCGAGCCCACGTTATCTGGGAATAAACACGGCAAATTCTTAAACTTTCCATCATGTATATTGCTGCTCCATCAATTTCTGCATATCTATAAACGGACTCACTAAGTCCTCATTCAGATACAAAAGATCTGTGTGAAGATGTAGACCACCTTTTTCCCTTTTCAAATTTTTTCTGTAAGAAATCTTCTTGCAAATGATATTTTCATAATTTCCATTCGTAAAGACCACTGAAGATAAATCAGAACCTCTTCAACGTATCTCTCAGATGACTTTAACAAGAAGTACTGAAATGTTTCGACTAGGATGTGGTGTCCAGATGGAGCCACATGAAGTGCTTTTCAAAGATTAGTATCCAATGCGCTGTGAGATTTGTTTAAGTAATGATGGCATAATAAAGACAAAATATTAAATCTCTACCAACATGACTTGTCTAGTGTTTCTAATATTCTATAGTATTGAAACTTGTGACTGAAAAACTTGCTATCCATTTGAAGCTAGCACCTGCTTACAGAGTCTGCACAGGTAGTATCCAAGACTGTGTGAGATGAAATCACTCCTTATCTCCATTGTCCAGGGGTTAGCTCGCACAGGTGAGCACTACATTAGATCCCACAGGTGAGAACTACATTCATGGCCTTATTTCTCTCTATTGTTTCTTGTCGGTAAACTGTGAAGCGAATCTTCGTGAGCTGATCTATTAGGCTGGATTGTTGAGATATCTCTAGCGAGCTTCTTAAAACAACACAAGTAAGACCTCGAGTAAAAATAGCTATCAGGTGAGAATAGAGGCTATACCTGGATGTTACAATAACACGACCTGGCTAAAAATCAACTCCTAACTTAATTAAGAGAAGGTCTGACCGCTAACATACTTAACAGTCAAAGGCTGCCTCATAGGTTCCTCTCCTAAAATAGTCCACCTTATAGTACATGCACATACCTATATCTATATCTTATAAATGTTTTACTATTTTTTATTTATTGATTTGATTAGTGTTTAACAGTGTACAATGTATCTCACTTGCTGGAAGAATTAGCATAGTCAATGTACACGGGAAAACTGAGCAGAAAACCCACGTCTCCAATGCCTGCATATGTTTTCACCTACACTTTAATAGAGAGCTTCACTAATTTACGCTTAAGTAAAGTCTCTCTCCTTCCTTAAAGCATAAAAAGAGTTAATTTCCTGGTGGTTTTATGTTGTACTTAAGGTTGTTTCACTTTACTGGACGACATACCATCCAGTAAAACGGGTAAAGTAAATCACGATAAACGTCAATGACACCACACAAAGAAAGTCAAGAAAATTAAAGGACGCAAAACAGTAGACCACAACAAATCGGATTCCTAATACCCGAAGCTTCCGTCAAAGTCCTCTCGTTAGCCTAACAAACATTTTAATTGGCCATGTTTACAATTAACATGTGTTAATTAGGAATAAAGAGCTTTCAAGTTTAAAATTAAAATATGTCAATTATGACTGAATACCTTTCAACAGCTTCTTTCCTTTTCACTTCTTTTTGTGGTTAATATTTTAGAGTCCCTCTCATAAATATTCTATTATAAATTCACCACTTTGAAACTAACACAAACTCTCGTTATTTTGTCAGCATACATTTCATAGTGCATCCTAACCAGGCCTGTAATCTTGTAAAATTAGGCCAGTCAGAACCCAGGCACACGGCCTTACATATGTGATAGCAAGTTTATTTCGTCGGGTAAAACTTTATCTCCATTTTTTCTGTCATAATTATTGCAATTCTTATGCAAATAAATGTAGGCTGTACAGATGTGTGAAAAATATTCATCCTATGACCCCTCCATGCACAAAATAGAACCTTCCAAATGAATTTAAATGTAGCGGATTTATCATTTGTAAAACAAATGAAGGGAAATCAAGTTGAAGACATGCATATCAACTAAAGCAAAAGATTCTTTTATGTTTGTGCAATCATTCATTCAAGGATAACACATTATCCGGAAACGAATTAAGACTGCATTATGTGATTGGAATAGGACATGGAGAACATATATTTATAAAACAAAGCCGGCTAACTTATCTAATTTTTTGAATCATTAATTTTTTTCAAAATCAAACGTGAAAATGGGCCGAGCAATTATATCTAATGTCTCAGTAGCAATAATATGATTCTAAAAAGGTGAAAGCAAAAGAAATCGATATTCAAACAGAGTAATGTAAAGTTTTGTTATGTCGGATAGAATCCAATGAAGTGGAAGCCATTATATGAAGGTAAAACACATTAGCAGAAGAAAACATTATTCAGCACAGCAGTGTTTACTTTGGTTATGTCTGTTAGAATCAAATGAAGTGTAAACAATAATATAAAGAATAAAAAAAATATTGAAAAAAAATCAATGCAGAAGAAAACCAATCTAGAAAGGTGCTTCATTAGGAGATTTCCCCAAAAATAATGCCCCTCTTAACTGTTTTTACATTATTTATAAAGTAACATACATCAACTTAATCTAATTAACTACTGATAAAAACAAAACAAGACAAAAAAAAACCATACGCTTGAGACGGCAAGGTAAGCATTTAGGTGAATCAGTTATGAATATTGTAAATGTTTTGTTCAGTTTCGTGGGACTATAGTTAAGTTTATATCACTCACATGTTTTCATGGGACTATAGTTAAGTTTATATCACTCACATGTTTTCGTGGGACTATAGTTAAGTTTATATCACTCACATGTTGACGTGCCAGTACCAGTACATATTTCGCGACATAGCAAGAATTGGTGCTAAGGAAACCAGCCAAACCACAGCAGAAATATTCACAACTTTCCCACTAATAGGAATAGGAATAGGAAATACAGTGCAACTATCTGAACAGAAATGTAACTAATTCAAGATCCAGAAAACAAAACCCACAACTGAAAAGTTTTGGTAATCTTGAGTTGGGAAAGATCTCCTGATGTTTCATACATCACTTTATCTGTAGCGCTATTGCTGACAAGACAGGAAACAATCTACAGTAATACTGCCATGTATTGAACTTCATTCAAATCTCGTAATTATCTTGAAGGAAAGTAACTAGGGACTCTACTCAATACTTATCAAAATGCAATTGACTAATCAGCGGCATGAATCTTAACAATGAAGGCAGTGGTTCATTGGACACTAATTCAATCGGCGAACTATCAGCTAAATTAATTCAATTTACTCTTACGGTTTCCCTGAGGAAAGGCCATTGTGAGGCTGGATCAATGCCAGATTTAATCAACAACAACATCACATAGATTAGTTACAGTTGCTGTTCTCAGGCTTTAAATCATCTCAAACAAAAAAATAACTCAAATAAAAATAGTATTTGTTCACATATTAAAATTTCATGGAAAAGAAAAATTTCTTCCCATAACCGCTAAAATCCCCATGTGAGTATCACTGGTGAGAATTTTCTGGAAATCAACAATTGTGTTTTGTGATATACATGTATTTAACGTTTTTTTCTTTGAAGGGTGGCAGTACATTTTTTTTATTAACAAACAGACCCATGATTAGATGGTTATGAGGAAGAAATTAGACTGTTAAACAAAATTGTAAACAATGGTTGTATAAATTGAACACCAAGAATCTTTGCCAGTAAAACTATGTCAATATAAAATACAAAATCTTAGATTAGTAAACGAAACTCCTAGAATATATTTTTTTCAGACAATTTCTTTTTTATACAGGAATAAAAGTTCCAGAATTTCACAGATGTTAACAAAAGTAAGATAAATTGAATAAAAGGAAACTTCCCAAATAAAACTTGTTCAAGCTGTCAATTAGTGTAATTCCTAACAGTCAGTTATCCAGGGTCTCATTTGTCTAAACTGAATTCAGACGGACAATTATTGGTTTTCTCGGCAATAAATGTCATAAAACTGACGATAATATTATGACAAAACTGACGGCTCTTTCTTCACATCCATCACTATGGCTGCCTCAACAAGCAGTCCCCGTCAAACAAAAGCGTCCATTGTTAGCGAAGAAAACGTCTGCGGCAAAACGCGTGAAGTGCAAATTGGTACCATTACCGAGGATGCTGGAATGTCCGTGACTCATGTTGAGTTCGGCTGGCCAAATTCCTCTATAACCACTGCAGAACAGATTTGTACAAGAATTATTCATGTCGAATTCAGCTGATATTCCTTGTTATATTCACGTAAATTACTGTATAAAAATGGAACTACAAGAAAATAAAGATACAAAAGACTTTATAATAACAATAGCATTACAGGGTAGGGAAGAGTTACAATTTCTTACAAATTGTTTTAAAATAAGCCGAAAATTTAATGACAATGCATCCGTTTGTTTGATTGGAAACTTTGCTCTACTTTATTTGAGAAAGTCTTTTTCCAGAAGACTTTTGTATCAACAGTTAGGTGATTCATTGAAAGAAGAGGGCCACAATAACAATACATAATATTTCTAAATTCATCCAATTTTTAAATGTCGATCATCGCAACCATTTAAGGATAAAGTTTGGATAATTTAAAATATTCTGAAGCCATATAAAACTCGATGACTATTCATAGGGACGAGGGACCCATGGTAAGCTGGCTCTAACTTGTCAATTCTAAGGAAGATTGATGCTTTTGGAGTATGTCCTGGATTCCTCATCAGGATTTGGGGGATATCTAGCCAAGCAGGGTAAATATACATAACAACTAAGAACGTACGTAGGCTGGTTTTCAGATTACGAGAGCTTATTAGAGGAGCTGTGGCCAGAATTTATCCAACCAGCTTAACAGTTCAATTTATCGATGTTCTTAGCATTTTTGTAAAACTCATCACGACTAATTTAAAAAAAGATCCATGATAAAGCCCATCATAAGATATGTGCTCAAAGATACTTTAGCAAATATTCAAACCCATTGAGAAGGTTCTAACAAAAAGTCAGCACAAATAATAGAAAACGAAAGATAAGTTACTTCGGCGTGCACAACCACCACAAGATAAGAAGACAAGAAATACTTGAAAACTCTTGTCAACCACAGAACGCAATTTTTGGTTGAGGACAAAATGATAAAACCTGATATGGTTTAAATTACACGATGACCAGAAATAAGGGACAATTAAATGGTTAGTTAAACTATTTGTGACTGTTTGATTTAGTCTTTTCTTCTCGTCTTGTGAAAGGTTGTTTATTGGTTACGTATTAGCTATTAGGTTTAATGGTAAATTGACCGTCTAGATTTTAAAGCTCTTAGAAACTTTCAACAAGAAAAAATAGCCTTATACACGTAGCCTCAAACCATTTCATGATAAATTTTAAAATGTTATGTTAATGGTGTTAATATAAATATTTTATTTGTTATTTTTTCATCCATATATACAAAACTGACGGATTCTTTGAATTTATCTGAAATATACAGAAAATTGTTTTTATACCGTTTGTCAAATAACCTGATGGTAGAAAAGGCGTACACCCATTGTGTCCTCATAATCAATTTGTAAGTTATATGAGTATTTTTGCCTGATGTATACACTCTATTCTTAATTATTTTGTGAGTGCCGTTAACTAAGTCAGTCTGATACCACTGTAAGGAACATTCAATTTCCAAGAAACAAACAAACCAATCTATAAGTTTAAAAAAGTACAAGTATTATTTATCCATATATAGCTTCAAGCTTTTTGGTTCAATTACTTTGAATGCCATTGTCAGGAAATTTCCGGAAGACTGTTTTCTAAGAAATTATTAGTTCCATTTTCCTAAGGGTATACTTTTTTAAGCGTGGCGAGGAAGTCAGTGATTTCGCTGTTCCAAAATATAATTTTCAGTTTATCTTTGGGGCATGTGTCCCGGAAGAACGAAGGAAGTTGGTAATTCTTCTAAATTTGGTATTGTCTGACACAAACGTTGTTAGTAATGCTTAATTAGTTTCCTTTCTGGCGTCTGGCCGTGTCTGAAACCAGTTTAGGAGAAAAACTCGCCCATAGTACTCGTTTCCTTTCTGATTGAATATTTTCTGAGCACCTAGTTTAATGTGACCTTTCACAACTGTGTCACGACTTTGAGAATGAGCTGTTGAACATGGCATAAACCACAAATCTATTACCTCATCGTGACATCTATATTAGCTGTACCCTCGAAATGTATTATTAATTCAGAGATTTTTTAATAGATTTGCTTGCTTATTTGATTCTGGTTTTACACCAAACTTAACGTTATATCACACATTGATGTCAGCCCCATAGACAAAGGAAACTGCCCTGTCGTACAACAACAACAGGCACATGCTAAGCACAGGGTGTACAACAGGATGACAGAACAAATTGGCTTCCTGATGCCCCTAAGCAGAGAGACCACAAGATCCCCTCAACCACTGGTTATCAAACTTGTTCTGAACTCCAGACTAGTTCTATCAGATCCAAATAACCATAAATCTGTGATCCATAATCTATGGATTATCTCTATTTACCGGCTTCATAAGCTTCCCTGTAAACTGGGTCAGGGTTGATTGGACGATTGTATCAATATGCCAATAAACATCTAAGTTTACTGTACATGTACATGATCAATAAAACATTCATGGCAAAAAGCGCTTCTTGGCATATAATCTATAGTAATTACAATGTACCATATAATATCTCACGAATAAATACATAAAATTGAATAAATACATAGAGCCGTATATTAAGAGGACCGTTATCACCTTCTCTACCCCTATCATTTTTATGAGAAAGTACCCACATTTATTGATTCGTATTTAACATAGTTTTGCTGAGAATGTGTCTACAAAGCATTAAAAGCTAACCACAACTTGTTTAGCCACTGGGGAATAATAAATAAAGTATTTAACATCAAAAATGCATAAATTCTGATCAACTAAAAATCTAACAAACGTTATATTCAAATTACAGACCATAACTTGGGTACATTTATACATAATTATTAAAGATTGTAAGAGTATAACTTTTACTGATTTTTCATTTGTTGATGCGTTTGAATCCCTGTGCTTGAACTAAACGTAATTTTTTTTATTTACTACGTTTTTTGTACATGCATTGGTATTAACATAAAACCAGCAATAAAAGAGAGAAGAAAAAAATATATACTAAAAACATGATCTAGATTTTCTTAATAATAAATAAAAACTAAAGTCTTTGCAGTAAGTAATTTATTAATTTTGTGACGTCTTAAAAAACAATTTTCTTAAATCCTTTCAGTATAGCCTTAAAAAAGCGTATTGAAACTTTAAAACGGTCCAAAATTTTGTTGATATATTTTTTTAACAATATGTAAATATACAAATCTATTAACAAATGCGTTGATAAAAAACAAAAACAGGAAAAATAAACAACAGTATGACGCTATATGTCTGGTACATTACCTCTGTTTTCCTTTCCTCAACGACTGAAAAGAGACACAGGATTTCCATCGTTTGTGTTTGACAGGAGTTGACAACGGTAATGGCTCGGGCAATGTCAATTTCGGGGTTGCTGTATTCAGCAATTTCAAATTTCCCAAGCTGGGTGAGGTTGGCATTCCACTGCTAGCAACGGACTGTTGTAAATTCCTCTCGCTTTTCGACGTAATCATAATTATTTAAGATCCACTTCTAAATATCAACTTGCAACAACAACAACATGTACAGCTTTTCAGTACTATTATTAAGCCACTCACAGGGGTCGTTTAGTAGAATTGGATATCTAACTGTAACCTTGACATGATAGATAGTGTTCCTATTAGTGATATGCAAGATAAAAAAAAGCCCCGGCCTGAAGCTTACGAAACGCAGACTTGTTCCCGGTTATTTAGCCTATTCTCTCAAATACAATTTGGTTAGAGCTGATTGATGCTCCCATGAAAATTCAAATTGAGACTCTACCACACCAACTGCTTTCCCATCCGTGAATAGCCAGCCACTCAGTAATGCTCACAGATACATGTATAGGAATGCCAGTTCCGTTTGTAATAGACTGGTCTCCTCCAGACATCCCCTGACGATTGCAATTCCAAAAGCAATAGAATAAGGAAAGAAAGACTGCGAAATGTTTGGCCAAATCCTGATCAGCTGCCAGACAAATCATTTACGTAAAATGTCAATGTCACACCATCTTTGCTCTCCCAATTTGCTCTTTTTTGCTGTAACATATTTTCCCCGATGACTTGCTCCAAAAACCATTGAACATCCAATAACATTACAATGCACCACAAAGGCTTCAGATCTTAAAGACATCAAGTGCAAAAATAAATAAATTAGAACCAAATAAAATCGTGGAACATTTTTTTTTTTCTTCTTCAAAGATTCTGATGAACTGTAAAAGTCATGCTGACAATCTCGATGAATAAATGCCGAAAAGGTTTGATTAAAGTCTTGGCGTTTAAGAGTGTCGAGTACTTCCGTATCGTAATCAAGGCTATTGAGCCCTTAAGCAGAGCTAAAAGTTCCGACACATTTCGCGATTGGAGATGATTTATTGGTTTTTACTAATCTGAGGCTCCGAGGCCTCTCTCTCAAGACGTTTCCATGGATCAATACAACAAACAGTTACCAGAGGAATTTGGCAGGAGGAAAATTGATCTAATGGTTGCCATTGGTATAAATTGAGCTGACCCATGTGAAATGTGAAAAGGCAGAGCACTGAGGTGAAAAAAGTAGTGGGCAAAATGGAGGGTTAAGGGGAAGAAAAGGGGAAGGAAAAGAGAGGGGAATGACGGAGGACTCCTGAGTTAAGTAGATGAGGAAGGCACTAATAAGAGATTAGCGAGGAGTGTAATTATACAAAAATTATGGAACCTGAAAATGAAAAATCTGTAACTAGTCAGTGTGAAGAAAAGCGAGAAATAGACAAATAATTAATGGACATTAATGAGGCACAGCTTTAGAAAGCAACTGGTGATAGATACTGTTGAGATAACTAGAAAAAATGTTGGCAGTCCTGAACAATCTGAGATAATGACACAATCATATACAGTTGTTTAGTAAAACAAAAACACCCAATGTATGTATTGAAATCACTTGTCATATCGTCATATGTAATCCCTAGAAAGAAATCCTATTTTACAGAAAAAGGTAGATCAATCAAAATCAATACAAGTATATTCTGTTCATCTAGATGTAGACGTATACTGTATAAAATCAGCTAAATAAATACTATCACTAAAAGTGGCTGCTATAAACCTGAACCTTACATTAAACCACAAATCAGAATGTTTGGAATTGGGAACATATGATCAAGCAAAAAAAATAAAAAATCTTGTTGTTGTACATGTATATATTTTCTTGTTGTTATCCTGAGGACCTCAGGGAAGATCAGCCTTGTGCTGACTGAGTGTTTGCTTTGTAAACTATTATCCTCAATAAAAATTGTTTATATATATAAATATATATATTGATTGATTGGTTTTTAATGCCATGCTCAAAGGTTTTTCAAATATATGACAGCTCGGTATTGCACCACAGGATAATGTGGAGTTACTTTAAGTGTTAGCCAGGCATATTATTTAGTAGCGCTTTTTTTGCCAGGTGAACTAAAGTAATGGACTTTATTTGAAATCTAAATCGAGAACAGTCTGAGCAGTGCCAGTTTTTGGTGGAAAACCAGGAAGAAACTTGAAACAAACAACCCCAGGGTCTTGTTAACCACCAGCGACTTTCAGCCTTTAACTGAATGATCGAAAGACGGGTCAGGCCGGTGCAGTTAGACGAACGGGGTAAAGGAGGCTAAAGCTTACCCATAATGCAACAGTGCTGATTGATGCCAGGTGAATGTATGTCAAAATGTTGATACTGATAGCCGAGGAACCATGATTCCACACAAAAGAATAACAACTGATTCATTAACGAATTGCTATCTCTGTATATTCATGTCTATTCTTAGAATATATTTGACCAAGACCCCTTGAGCAGAACACCGGGAGCATCCGTAGTGTACTTAGTGTGACTAGTGAATAGGACAGTCACAGTGGTTTCCATCACCCTAACTCTTCAGTGTAGAAACTAAAATAGCTCTAACCTTTTAACATTACATGTAAACACACACAATTTTATACAATATAACATTCCATCATTTCTATGCCTTTGAAACTTAAATTTTCACAGATCATTCAAAAACTGATAGGAAAAATGTTACATAATCAATTGCACAGCTATTCTCTATAATAATATAACCTTGAATAAGTGGTTCATAAATTGTAGATGTGAGTACTAATAGTATAAGCTTAAATATTCATGTTAAATAGAACCTGTATTAAATTAAGACTGAACACCATTGGACCAATAATTATCTATAACTGAAAGCATGACTTTGAGGATTTACAACTTTTTGGTACATACAGAATGTCCATCATAGTCACGGTCATGTTTTTGTTATGTGCCCAGCTTCTAAATGGTGCTTAATAAACAAGATATCTACATGTTACTGTATAACTGTGCCAAGTATTATCTGTAATTGGGCTTATCGATATCCAAAAATACTGCAGATAGCATCCAAAGTTTAGAGCTAAGGTTTGGTGATGATTTAATGTATTAATTTGTTTAATTAGGAGTTTTATGCCTTAATTAGGTCTCTTCAATCCTGTGACCACCCTATCATTTGTTTAAAATATTTAATACACAAAAAGTAAAAAATCTGAAGGGATTTTATAGTTATACAGGAATTCCTTGGAATATAAAAGCTGTATGGATTTTGTGATTGTACCTTCAGCACACAGACAGATCCCTGAGGATAAGCTCTTCAATTAAAGGAGGTTAGAAACACCACCCCAAAGGAATTGGACTGTTGCACATAGTGTCAATGAGATGTATGATGGTTAACACCCTTAATCACGTATAGCATTAGTCCATCATTAACAGGAATCCCCAGAGAGCTTTACACAAAACCTAAATCAAATCGTCAAGATAACTCCAATATTTTTTAATTGATTATGCCTACATTTTTTAAATTCTTTAAATTTATTTAGATAAACATGATGGTAATCTTATTAATTATATTATAAACACGTAAATCTGTCTTGGATGTGAATAAAGCAAGATAATCATGGCAATTACTTTGACTTAAATAGTGAAGACATATTCCTGTCCCACCTCACTCCTTATGGACGTCTTGAAACCAAAAGATATTCTGACGTTATAGTAAAGAGCCCAGACTCTCAACAACACGTCTTCAAGGTTCTCATACCAAGTCAAGACGCGACAGCTGTCTTGAGACGTTGTACAATCAATAGGAGCAAGCTATGTATTATAACAATAGTCTATTTCTCAGTTTATGAGAAAATGACACATTTTTTTATACCCCTACATGTATAATACAAGAGGTGAGTGTGACTCACTTAATCCCATC
>JAVFBZ010155576.1:0-11406 GCA_032466195.1 Katharina tunicata
TATTCTTACTACACTCTAAGACTCGTGACCATACCGGTATTGATACGCTCCTACGCAGCGGCTTTTGTAACATACTTCAAATGTTATGAATTAATAGCCGCTGCGTAGGAGCGTACGGCCTACATGTCTGGTGTTTCATGGGCTTAATTCAGTCTTCGATTGCGCTCAAAAAATCTTTCATATGTTGGAATTTTCTCAGCGACTTGATATAAGCGAAACATCAAAACGGGGTAAGCACATGGCGCAACGGACGACGCCACAACAAAATGACGTATTAAGCCTAGAGAACACACGGGCACAAGAAGCTCCTGCCAACCGCCAGCAAAGCCATTGGACAGAACTGTGATCAAAGACAAATATTTCCATGCAGAGCCAGAGCTATAATCCTCTTCCATAGGATGGCTTCATGATCAGGCACCAAAATACCAGTGTATATAAAGAAACCAAAATAATTTAAAGTAACAAAACGGCTCTATACTATAACCATCTTCTATTTCCCGCGAAATGATAACGGCAATTCTGATCATCATCATACGTGTTCAAGGTTTGGTGGTTGAAACCAGGTGCCCCAGTCCAAAATTCTTAGCAGATAGTCTTGTACTAGGTTATTCCTAACCGCTATAGTCTTTGGTTGTTCCCTGGTCCTAACAGTAAATAATAATGTAGCAAACTCTCAGGTATATTACGTTTGCAGGTAAAACAAATTCCAACGTTAACCAAGAAGCACCTGGTTATAAGAATTGGCAACAATCGTGGAGGTTAAGTTTAACCCAATACCCTGAGTAAATGCAAGGGCTGTTAATTGCTTATTCCACTGTGATAATTCTTATTCGTTTAAACCTTGTTAACTTGTTAACTCTGCCACTTTGTTATGTGCATATGTGTATTGAATTAAAGTGAAATAAATGAAATAATGAAATAAATTAAATAAAAAGGAGAGTTAACTGTATTTCTTTATAAGACATAATTTGGATAAAATGTTGGGACAACTATTTTTTTTCTCTCTCTGGTTTTTTCTTCTTATTTTATTTATTGAATTTTTCCCTTATCGCCTCTTGTAATCTTGTCCATCTAGCCAATGAATTGTTACTTATATGAGCTTTAATTCGCTAGATTCCGATGTCGATATCAGCCTCGCTCACACCAAGACCGGTCGCCAATGTAGTACATTTTATTTCATGATGGTAGGAAAAGGTCGCCTTATTATTATATTCTTGTCCCCAAAAGAAAATAAATAAATAAATAAAGTAAAAAATAATAAAAATATAAAAAAAATAAAAATAAAAAAAAGTATAATTAAATAAATACTACCACAGAAGTTAACCAAAGAATATCTCTCTAATATGGTCGTGTCCACTCTGAAGTCTGTATACACTCTTTAGTCGCGTTCAGCTGCTGTCCAAACTGTGTTTATTTATATTTTTGTCAAAAGTAATCACACTGGCACAGGGATATCGACTATTTAAAGTCGATAAATTATCATATGTTTTAGATCAATTCTCAGAGACAAGTTTCTAGATAGGCCTGAATCTCGAGTTGTTCTAGATAACCTAAAGGCGCATCTCGAGAAAAGGCAATACATGTAACATGTTTTTGCTTGGCGTTTAACGTCGTGGACAAGGGAATTTCACTTATCTAACAAGTATGTATAGCCGGAGTTTGGTTGCAAAGCAAGTAGAAACCTGTTATAAAGCACCCTGCGATCTCCGAAGCCACGGATAACTTTCCTCCTATACGTGATTGGCTGACGGACCTGTGATCAATCTGCTTGGAAACTGCGCAAGAGTTTGTACATTTGTACACACTTCGTGTAGCTCCAGTGTTATGACTGAGATGTCCGAATCCAAGCTTATGTTACTTTCGGATTCTCTTGTGTTTATCGGGATTCCACGTTTTAGCCGTAAAGCTAAATAAAACACATGTCAAAATATATTTCAGAAACGAATGTGGAAGTAAGACATTCACAGATTTTTGTAATCACAGGTTCTGTAAATCCAAAGAAACACGACCATTAAAAACATAGTTCCTGACGTAATTTAACTGACAGAAGCTGAATGGCGCATTGATACCTTAGAGGCGAAGTCTTGCGGAAGATTCTTGAATAATGTTAGAACGTAAACCACCCACACACATTCCACAGAATTCACCAATCATGTTATATTACAAACCACATAGAGTTATCGTAAGAAAGGGTACTGTAGTGGCACTAGCTTATCCAGGTAATATAATGGTGAAAACATATCACCTCTTCCGGATTACTAAAAAGCCAACGACCAGAATTTATCAATTGTTGATGAATTTACAATATATTATTTCGATGCCTTACATATCACATTGTAAAATGGAAGACCAATTCTTGTGGACTGTTGTTTTTCTTCTGAACTTTAGCCAATACCTTTTGTACATAAACGATTAGCCATAATAATAAGAATTTGTTCAATTCTCTTACTTAGGACGATTTACATTTCTAGTATGATTTGATCAACATACTATGCAGTTGTGAACCTAAACTTGGTTCCGTTTTATAAAATTGAGCAGAGATATTGTAATAAAAATACACAAAGAAAACTGGAATTGTACTTTTGTATTTGAAAGTAATGTACAAATTCATAGCTTGTAAAGCAGTCGACCCGTAATTATTTACAACATAAACGACACGTGTTATCATGTATACAATAGTTTGAAACATCACTACGCCCGATAGATCCGAAAACAAGTTCGTTAATAAAGAATTCAACAGGGTGATATATTTGACGTTGTTCTAATTTAAGGAATGCTGTGCCTTAAATTTAGAATTTGTGTCCTTCTGCGCCGCCTGAATTTAACTTACACTTTTTTTTCTTGATGGAGAGGGGTTGGGATGGGTGGTGGAAGAACTGCTGTCTGAACAAATCAGAAGAAACAAACTTTAGTGCCAGCTTGAAGAATACCCGAAGACTGATGAATAATTTAATAAGATCAGATTTAAGATAAAAAACAATAAGAGTTGAAGTTTTTATAGACGATTCAATAATGCATCTCTCCAAAATCTTCGAATGTACATGACCTCGGACGCCACCATTTTGGAACTTTTTCATAGCATGAGGATAAATGCCGACGTACACAGATTATATGGTTTCTATCTGTTGTGTCCAATTTGTACAATGTACTCCTAAATTGAACTTTGTGTACTCGTTAGCCAAAGGAAGATCGCTCGCCGAACCTATGTGTGCTTACTTGTTTTATGTACAGTTGTTGGTAATGATGCTTCCGGCGAACAACATGTAAGATTTTTAGGCAAAGCCATACACCGAACACGGCCGAGTATAGTGATGACACCACAATAACGAAAATAACCCGAGGTTTAGCCGATTGGTTAATGGTTTTAACAATAACTCCATGAACAGTAAATAAAACAAGCCGTCCTTATAGGCTTCTGGCCTAATTTAGATATCAAATCTTTGGAAAACTCGTTAGTGTCTTTGGTCTATCTCAAAATAGTAACAGTTCGTACATACCTTGTAAATGTATAGTTTCAAGAAGGATATATACCACATCATCCTTCCAAATATCGGCACCATTGTGCCTTAGTTTAAATAACAATTTGCATATCTTATCACAGTATATATCACGGCACCATAAAATACTGTGGACTGTTTCATAAAACGACGTCATCCCTACGGAAACTTCCAAAAGGCGACGTCATTTATCAAAAACTTTCCCTACAAAGTTTATGAAACTACCTCTGAATACATCACAGCCGCTACGTTGGAGAGGCAGATTGATAAAGGTCATTTTCAACAAAAACAATGTCATCTTCGGCATCAGACGACGCATCTTGATTAGTTGGGTGGGAGTAGAAAGGCTCAGAAGGAGTTGTCTCCCTTTGTGAGTCTTTTTTGTCTTGTTTCAAAACTGGTACACCTTTGACGATTGCCAACATTCCCGGGCTCTTTGGTGGAACCTTTGGTGGCACTTTTGGTTCTTTGTCCAATTCACCACACAAATACCCTGAGATTGCGTAAGGGCCGTTATTCGCACATGACGATGTATTATCGCTCTTTTCCAAAGCAGCTAGCTGGCGTCGTAAAAACTCTCGATACGAGAGAGGAATTTGTGGAGGAATTCGCTCATCCAATATTGACTGTATTTCGGCGTATGTAGCAGACACAGAGTCCAAATTTTCTCGCTCATCAGTTGGTTTTGGTGGCGGTGGAGGACACGTGATCTCGTCAGCAACCCTGCAATAAGTGTCGCTTAAGCGATATTTTTCAATGGATTCATAGGTTGGGTTACCAGGCACATCGTATCCCTCAGAACTTTCACTGTCAGAGGCGTACCCGGACGACATGTCCCTGTGACCTGCTACAGAGGTCACTTTACAACCTTTGCTACCAGCACTGGGCAAACCCGGAGCACTTTCATATTTCCCTTCGCTGAACGAATCATATTCTGTTGCTGATTTAGCTCTTTTTCGTCTGAAAAACAAACAAACAACAACAAAAAAGTTATTTAATTTACTCCTTTAGTGTTTTATGACACATTTTCATACTAAACATGAATTGCAACAAATTTTGCGGATCGTTGTCCTCTTATAGAATTTATAGACATACCATGAAGAAAACGAAAACCTTTAATCGTAACTCAAATAAATCAAATCATACCAATGTAAATAAGGCAAATAGAGTACGGACAGTGTACGGTTGTACACTATACTCGTTGGTTTTGCCGAAGTAAAAAAATAGAAAAGACTGTCTAAAGCGATGTTGGAAATAATCACATAGACAAATATTTGATATACGAAATTAATCCGCCAACAAATAAATTCCACGTATGTGGAGGCATACAAATTGGTCCCTTTACACACATATATAGAATAATTTACCTGAGACAGTATAGAGCAGTACAGACAACAATTGAAATGGTTAGCAACCCTCCACATACCAATCCAACCACCATACCTGCACAATTGAAAACACAGGTGTTTATAATATACGTTTAGTAGAAACACGTCCCAACCAGATGCATGTGAGTACGAGATTGTGGGTAGGGGGGAATCACTCTTCCCACATCAAAACATTCAAAATTTGTTTGGATATTACTTTCGTTATCTTACAATCTAATAAAAATAAGATGTAACATCTTAGCTTCTTGGACACAACGTTTCTTACTCGAAAACAATGCTTCATATACTTGTTGAAAACGATATCTTGGATGAAACGTTGTGTCCAATAAATTATGAAGTTTTTATTAATACATTATTTACCCAACTTCCAAATGCCACTCACAGAAGATGGTTGTAGAGATAACGATAAGTATCAAACTCATCGGCCCTGCGAAACGTCAAAAACGATTAAAACAGTTCCGGGGCTTTATGTGGTTCGAAGCCAAAGCTTCATTTTACTGATCATCACTTTAACTTTCATTGGAAATAAATTGTCATTTTTGCTTGGTATATTATTTAAACACATTAGAAAGGCCTCACTTCATCTACCTCCTTGTAAAGAAAAGTTCCCTAATACTTCAGAAAATCCCCCATATTTTGGTTATATTTTGGGTCGCTTAAATCGTAGGGTGTTTCCATATTTACCCTGCCCTACCCCTGAAAAGATTGACCTTTCTGTGGCTGTGATCATATCACTCTTTCCTTTTTGTTTGCAGAGAATTCTAATGTCCAAGGAACTTTGGTGGGAATTTTAGTTACCCACCAATACCCTTCGAATCACAGTTGGCAATGTGAATTCAATGATATTCCAGGCTGATTAAACTATGTAATACGTACCCAAAAAACTATCGTACGTCTTTACCACATTCACTTCATTGGCGGGTTCTGTTGAAGAGAATCCTGTAAAGTGAATAAGGGAATTTCAAGTAAGTACTTGGCTTCTACTTCTTAAAATCAAACGAAATTAATTAAAGATATTTTCGCCTTTTCTTACACTTTTATCGAATAGGTCAGAATATTCACATTATCAACCCCGATTGAACTGTTTTTATTCTAGAGTTGGCGTTTAATGTGACTTGTTTTCTATGGATAGGCGGCTTCTGTGCGTAGTTGCTTTGGCGGCTTCCCGTTGTTGTATTCTGAGGCCGTTTCCAAGTATGTTGACTGAATCCGGCACTGGAGTCCATAACGCGGGGCGTTGTTGTTTTTGTGGGTACTGTGGTGCTTCTCTGTATGAAATGTTGCTCTCCTTATGAATTATTTATGGGCACAGTTATAAACTATTATATATTTTTGTCAAAAGTAATCACACTGGCACAGGGATATCGACTTATCAAAGTCGATAAATTATCTCATGTGCTAGATCAATGCCCAGAGACCCGTTTCTAGATAGATCTGAATCTCCAGAGTTGTTCTGGATAACCCAAAGGCGCATCTCGAGATATATATACTATTATATGCATGTATTTATGGTGAATAAATTATCTAATCTAATCTAAATCTAATGTTGTTTTTGTTCAGATTTGGCCAGTTCGCTCCACCATACACACTGGCTCCACTGTGTTTGTATGGACAGTCATATGGTGAAATACCTTTCAGCCCCACATAAAAAAACACACAAATAATCTGAGGACTATCCTGAATTTCTACTCTGAATAATGGTTATTAATAGTTTCTAGAAATGTACTCAATACTGACAACTCTTCTGAACAACTTTTCACCTGACTTTCTCAGAAATGTGCAGCTGAAACATCACTGACTAAAGTATTTTCAAAGTATACCTGTGGATGGTGAAGCAGTAGTAGTGCGAACGGACTGAGTGACGTCCGGTTTTTTAGCTGGTACTTCATAGCTCCGAGATCTCCCTTCAGTGTCTGGTGGCACACAGGATCTCGCGAGAAAAGACGGAAGCAGCTCATTGGTCTGGCTGTCCGCAGGAATAACTGTACACAAAGATAATAAGATTAAACTTGGCTATAGCGGTTTATGGCCTCTGCGCATCTGAACTTTATTGTACGATATCTTAATAAAATGTAACAATTTGGTGGCATTTTGTAAAACAGCCTCATAATAAATTCATTTGCAAACCGGATAGTTTATTTAAATAAGCACTTGGTTAAGGCAATACCACAACAGTCCTATAACATCGTTCGAAAAACTTGAGGATGCATTAAACACCCGGTTGTAACACAATAAGAAAATGCTGATCCAGATAATCACGTTCGACAAAAATGGCGAGAAAACCTTGTTCGTCCCTTCCACCTGTAACCCTTAAATCCCTTAAATTTGCTTCAGAGGGTCAAAATTCAAACAAAAATAAGGTCCGGCATTATCTGTACTATCACCTTGCCAAATTTCATTCAGTTACAGTACGGTTACTACGGTACACTGATATACCATTTTGTAAGAAGTGCTAACAACAAAAACGTTAACGCAAGTTCAGCTTGAACTTGTTCAGTCTTCATTTGAGGGATAAACTTTGAAAACATGAAAATAAGACGAAACTTCTATAACAATTCAAAACAGGATCCGCCCAGGGTGAACACATTTTGGATAAATAACAGAGCTGCCATACCTTGATAGAAAAGCATCAAGCGCACCCCTTTCCCTACTCCGCTGAGTTGACGAAGAGTTATCTCCGCTTCCATGTGACATCTGACCCGGAACTGCTTCACTGATAACACATCTCCTCTGAACTCCTGGAAGGACACGACATCCCTCCTCCTAAGTGGGCAAGATGGCGCTATAACACTCGGACTGACCCTCAGGAAATCTGGCACATCGTGAGAAGAACCTCCAAAGAACGACTGCATCTCAAATATTGTAAATAAAACATCTTGGTCCTTGTCTAGAAAAATTTTCCACCAGCACGGGGTTTGGGAGTATCTTTTAGGGTAACCAGGGCTGTACACGAAGCCGTGAGGTTTGGACAAACGACTTGCTCCAGTGCATGTTTCTTTATGCTCGTCATGGGTCGGCTCTGAAACAGAAATACAGTTCCTCAATGACGTTATGATTTATTAAAGATCGGATTTAGCAATCAAGTTTTTCCAGTATCATTATTATTTTTTTTGATACCTTATTGATAAAATCCATCAAGCCATGAGTAATTACGAGTGAAATAGAGGTGTCCTCCAATCACCCCCCCCCCCCCAACAAAAAAATTATCTTTTTTCGAAACAAAAGTTTAGACTTTCATACTACTCAACAAACTGGACTGAACGAATAATTCATGCTTATACTTAAAAATCTCGATTGTTGCGTGCCTCAAAAATCAAATTTTGCAAGTGGATGACGTGTGTATTGCTGTCCATTGGTGTGCTAGGAGGAGTTTGCATTTTGCGTTCTTACGTAAGAACGGATGCAAAGACATCTTCAGAGACGCCGTTTGAGCAATGAAGACATGGCAAGGGTGAATGCTAGGAGAAGCTGCTATATACGCAGGAACAGTTGGGACGAACTTTAAATGTTTCACAGAGGTGTTATCCTGCATGTTGAACCGTTATCAAAACAATAAAAGTGTGGCCAGCATGGATAGGTCGAAAAGGCAACTGGGACCGTTAATGATTGGTATTTGGTAATCCGATGCAAACTGCAACGTAGCTGCTAAATGATCTGCTTAACGCTTCCAGTGTACATGCTTTACACAAACTGTGCGTCGTCGTCTTCATTTGGCCGGATTGTGCATACGTAGACCAGTTATGCGGGTGGTTTTGACGCGACATCATGTCATCGATGCGATGCCGGGGGCGACCGATCATGTCAACGGAACCCTGAAGGCCAGTACTCGAAGCTGACAGGTATTGTTTCTGTTTGGTCCATACCGACCGGAGAGCAACGGCATGGAGGAGTGTTGGAGAAGCATTCTAGAGACAACATGTCGCTGAGCAAGACAGACATGGCGGGGCTCAGTGATGGTGTTGGGTGCCATATCCATGGCTGGAAGAACACCTCTCCATGTCCTTAGTCATGGAATGCTGACTGTAGTTCATTACTGGGTGAGATCCTCAGTCCTACTTTGAAACCAGTTGCGTGTGCAATTGACCCACAGTTTATTCTGAGGGATGACAGAGCTCGTCCACATCGGGCTAGGGCAGTGGAAGGTTACGTGGAGAGAGAGCGCTCACACGACCTCAATCGGATTGAGCTTATGTGGACATGTTGTGGCGTGCTGTTTCCACACAAGTTGTGCAACCCTGTGTACAGGATGAGCTCGTGATGGCCTAAGACAGTGTCTTCATGAACGATAGATTCTTCGGCTCATATAATGATCATGAGTTGTCCTCGTCACAGCTTCGTCAATGCACGGGGATATACCATACCCGTTATTGAGTTATCACACTCCCACCATTAACTTTAAAGTTGATA
Source organism: Katharina tunicata (assembly GCA_032466195.1). NCBI lineage: Eukaryota > Metazoa > Mollusca > Polyplacophora > Chitonida > Mopaliidae > Katharina > Katharina tunicata. The sequence goes on from JAVFBZ010155576.1 coordinate 9,293, forward strand.
AAACAACTGCATTATTTCATCACAAATGTCCAAAAGGTCCTTTTCTAACCTTGTCTCCTTTTCTCCCCCACTTTAATGTCTGTCAGAGCACGATGTAATCGTTTATGGTACAAACAGACGGCATTTGTTTCAGTTGAACGTTATACGACCGTTGCGTGATACAAACTATTCCATATCACTATCAAATGTTTAGTACTATATTTATTGTACTTACTTCTGATACATGTAAACGTTGTGGACACTCGAGGACCTTTTCGACAAATTCCCTGTAGTTTTTCAAGGGCTAAAAGTCTGAGTGAACAGCGATGCTTTCCAGAACATTTGTTAAGGACATCCAAGTACAACTGCTTCGGACAGTCGTGCGTTTCCGTGGCCATGCACGAGACGTTCGTGATCAATATCACGTGACCACGCGGACATTGCAGACCCGGATGCGTGTAATTACAGGCATTGATGAAGCACTGTTTATCAGTCAGTGTAGTCCCTGAAACAATAGAATAAAACGTTTAAGGAATTAAGGGATTTATAATGTAAACATTCACACGGAAGCAAAAATGTTTCCTGCTGATGTTGTAACCATGAGAGCCATTTAAATACACAGGTGCAGTTTAAAGTGCCTATGGGTACCTTATTATCAACTTCATAACTTAGAATAACAATAAGAATACACTTGACCGTTTTCTGTAGATTAACCGCACCACGAGATTTATCACTATCTGGCTATTGGTAGTTCTAGTATGTAACGAGCTTACATTATGCTCTCATGCTTGGCACTGGAGGAACAGTAACTTTCCAGTTAAGATAATACTTTACGTAACCTTACATAATTTGTTTCGTGTCACTGTTTGCAAAATACACCACCTGCATATAATTTATAAAGTGCCCTTGATATCGGCGTTAAACACCAATCCTTTCAAGATATAACATCCATTTATGTCTTCGTCGACTTGCCATATCAGACCAACAAAGCTTGACATTATGTAATAACAATGTGCCTATAAGATTTGTCAATGTCACACCCACACTTGCTGTCGATAAGTTGGAATTTATATAGAGCGTAAGGCCTCCATTAGCTCTTTTAGTTCATAGATCAATTTCATGAAGAAATTTAATGTTAATTCAAGGTTCGGGGCTATTTTCATAGATACGGCGAAACAGTTCACGTTTAAGGCAAAAACATATCAAAGAATAATTCTACACTTGGTAAGCAATTGCAGAGCACTATCTGAATTTAATCTTTTTTATCCTCTTGTGTGAAAGGCAAACGTATTTGTTTATCTTTTTTCTTCTCATATTGAAGCTATGTTCTTATTTTGGTTAGAGAAAAAGAGTTATAATTGTATACAGTTTTTCCACTTTTCCGTTGCTTATCGCTACATCCAAACTGTGCAACAGTATATAATCATTATTTGCGCATTTTGCTCATGCATTAAAACCTCGAATACTGTAAACATGTTGAAAGCTTATATTTTAGCCAGTCTTTCTAACCATATTAAAAAATTACTAACATATCATATAACAAGTATATATACATTAATAAGCATTTTTGAGCGTAATATTCGGAAATATTACAAAATTCCTTTTTTCACCTACATTAACTTTCTGTGATTGTTCATGCCGTAATGAATGTGGCTCCAGATATAACAATTACAAGAGTATATGTCAATCGTGGCTAACTTCGGTTATCTCCCTTAGAGATGTTTGATGGTGAAGTCAGTCGTGACGTTGGAGAAGATTCGCCATTAAGTTTAAATTGGTGTATAGGTCTGCTCAATGCATATCAACACTTTAATCATGACTGACACATGCCTGAGTCCAGATATGAACAGTTATGACACAAAAACATGTGGAAGGACATTACTGCTCAGGAAGGATAAAGAAACACTGGAAAAATAACACTTGCATTTGTCTTTTAACCTGCCCAACTCAACTTTGTTTGTAATAAGATAAATGAAGAAATGTTTGAATATTGAAGTTTATTTTTTTAATTGGGCAAATTGAGCCGCCTTAACCATCATCAAGAAAGTATATTTATATGCTGTGCTACTCGGTAGTTTTCTGGTATGGCTGCAGAATGAGTCAAAATAACAAAGATGGCTCAATATGCACACAGC